>WTSP01012912.1:0-25936 GCA_025331215.1 Actenoides lindsayi | reverse complement strand
AGTTAATTAGAAGAACTGAGCTGAAAAGTAAAATTACTGAACAGAATTAGTTCTGTTTTCACTCAAACCAGGACATACATATAAAACATTTGATTCTTTAATTAAAAGCTTTTGAAAAAACTAGGTTTGATAGTTTGGCGATGTCCACAAAGAATATTGCATGAATATTTGGGAAGAAGGCCTGTTTTAAACACCTTGAAGGGAAAACTTTTTCACTTAACTGCTCTTTCCTTCCCCCTGTAACAACACAAAAAAAAATCATAAAAGCAGAGAAAAATCTGACAGAATAGCATAACTCATGATGGAGATTTTATCTGCTCATGGAAAATTAAGTTCCTTCATCAGTACTTACTCATGTAAATTTTCAGTTACAATAAATAATAGCTAATAATAGGTCATCCATTTTCAAAATAAACCAAAAATCTATCAATTGCAGCTGATCAATTTAAAATCCACTCTCCTGCCAGCTGCTCTAAGGCATTTTTGTTTCTTAAGTGATAGTACTTAAAGAGTCAAACTTCAAGACAAAAATTATTTAAAAAAAATTCATCCCCTCACCAAGTTTCTAATTCTGTTAAGTACATAGACAAAAGAATGAAGGAGAAAGTACAAAAAATTCAGAAGTTTTAACCGTTAACTTGTATTGCAAACAATAATGTCTCAACTTGGGGAATTTTTACATTATTTAATTTGCTCCCAATAAACACATGCTTCTAATCACAGACCCTGACACTGATGAAAAAAGACACCTTAAGCAATTAAACACTGAAGCAAACACCTTTTCTCCCCTTGTCCACGGTCAGCTTACACCACCAAACCGCTCTGCCCACCCCATCTCTCTGCAGCCCCTCCCACCTACCTCCAGCTCAGGGTGCCTGGCACAACACTCATGTACAACTACAGTAAAAATCAACTAAATGTGGTAATTTCCCTTCCTTTTTTTTTCAGGCCTCTAAGTATCTTTCCTTTTCTAACAGCAAAAAGTAGCTTTAACTGTTGTCATTCAAATACAACAACAATGAACCTTTCTTCTTTCAGCCACGCTTAAATCTATATTTACCGTTTTTCTTTGTGAATGAAGTGAGCTGAATGAAGGGATGGGGGGAGACATAAGCACACAGAAACTTTGAGTGCAGCCACAGTACAAACATTTTACGACTGAAAGGAAGAGACTTCTCAGTATTTTGTTAGTTTAGCCTATAGTTGCTAACAATTGCAATGCCCAAGTCTTGCTAGTTTGGGCCCAAGTATAACTTTTCTTATTCTTGTTATACCACATACAGAAAATACAAAGTATATGGTATACAACAATTTAAAAAAAAAATATAAGAAAGCCTTCCCAACATCTCTGCACATATTGGGACAATTTTTAGAAGCCTTTATCCATAGCTATTTCACCACAGACATACCAGTAAAATCATCTCTTTTTCTGGCATAGTTGAAATAGTTCTAGCAATTCCAGCATTCAAAGGAAAAGCTGTATTTGTAGTGAGATAATACAAGGTATAAAAATATGCATGTATTCTTATGGACTTACAGGAGTTAGGTGAAAATTTACCTATGTAGGTAGATAATAGTAAAAAGTTAAAATTAAAAATCAGTGTTGCACATTCTTTAAGAGTAAAAACATATAAAAAAAAATGAGCTGACACTATCAAAGAGTCAAGGTTTCAATTGTGTTAATTTTAAGAAACCAGTTCCTCTGTTTGGATAACTCCAAGCACTCAAAAAGGAGCCCAAATCCTGTTTCTCAATAACAAATAAAGAATGAGCAGAGTAATATACTCAGTATGAAGCCTGAAACACAAGGTTTCTGATCTACTTTTATTAAGACCTACAGTACTATTTAGCACACCATGATTTAAATTAAAATACAATCCATAAAGAGGATTATTATCCCACTGTTCCTGACAGATTCTTAACAGCCACTTCTTTCCAGACTCCGAGATTCAGTCAAGATAACAAAACAATGTGATAAATACTATACTCAATTCAGCTGCAGTCTCATCTCTTATACTTCCAGCGTTTTTAATACGATTATAGACAAATAATTTTGAGTTCACCATGTGATACTACTGGCACCCTAAACCTACACATCCCACAATTGTCCCTTAATGTATGCAAAATGCCAGCTATAGACCACAAAAAGACTGACAACGGCAATCACAGCTCCTTGTGAAAACATGCCACCTTGAGAACAAGGGAAATGTCAGACAACGCTAAGACCTGATCTGTGAAAGTACAGTAAAACAGTACATGTTTCTTTTTATTTCAGTGTCTCTCTGAAGCTTTTATAGCAGAAGACCCAACAAAATCATGGACTTGTCCATAAACATGACAGGGGAAGCAGCATCCTTGTGCTACTTCCTCAGCATAGCACAGGCAGGGAGCAGTGAGAATCAAATATAGGATGCTGCCAAGAGAGTTGCTGGGTGGTAGGGCTCTGAAAAAAGATTTGTAGATGTACCAGAGCCTTTCACCTAGCAGTACATCCCAGGGTACTGCTGCAAACACTGTCATCACCAGAAACAAAAGAAGGATTCGAGTCCTTTTTCTGCTTATATGGAAGACTGGCAGCAAGAGCCACACCTAGGATTTCCTTTCAGACCTGCTAGCCTCCTTCTATCTAAAAAGCATGGGGGCAGAACAAAACAGCCAAAAATGTCTCAGAGACACTGATGCCAGGGACAAGGCAGCATAGGTTACTCTATGCAGAAAGGAGTGAGGAAGGTAACCTACAGTGGCGTAGACCAATATCTTTATCTTTTAATACAATAACAATGAATCCCATTAAAAGATTTTTTTTTCTCCTCCAAGGCTATTATTGCCCATGTATCCATACTATTAGAAGAGTTATTAAAAGGCAACCATTCAGATATAAGGCTTGCTTCCAACTGGTAAGCCAAATTCAAGATTACTTTTACATTTTAATATAATTTTATTTATTTGCAAATAAAACATTTTATTATTTCTATTTTCTGAAAGTAAGATATACTTCTTATTTGAAAATATATTTGTTGATGATTTTTCCTTTCTTGACTTTTAGGTCTCATAGACAATTGTCACATTGGAGCAAACAGATTTTTGACAATTAAAATATGGATTGACATTTTTTTTTTTCTAGCAAACTTCTGAGAACAAAAGAGGAACAAGCCCACTAGTCAGCAACAGTATCTCATTTTGACACTATTGCTAGTGACAAATATAGATTTTGGGCACAGCTTAATCAGGTAGGAAAGAAGCACCTTTTTTCCTTAGGAAATATTTATTCTTATATGGTGGTCAAAGCAATAAAGGAAGGCTTTTTGTAAAGTTAGACCAACCTTAAAGTTTTTGGACTTCATAGATCATAAAAGGAAAGGCGGAAAGATTAACTACAGAGGGTTATTAAAAGATCTAAGAAATCCTGCTGGCTAAGCTTCTATAGCACTATTAATAAAGATGCTTTTGTAGGTAAGATAGAGAAAAAAGAAAAGACTAAAAAGAGCAATGGACAAGGATCTAATGTATCCAATATAAAAGGTGAAACTTATTCTCTGAATACTAACATATTAAAGAACACTTTGCTAATATTAGCAGTGATTACACTAAATCTGATTTTCCAAGTGTTAGAAAGTGACTGCTGGTTTATATTTAATTTTGTTCTTAAAGGAATGTTTCGCTTTAATTTCAGATGCACAGTTCATAAAACTCTTTCCCAGTTTCTCAATTTCTTTACCAGGTCTGGATAAATTTGGTTTGCTAATGTTTTAAGAATACACAAGATAAATCCTGAGATGTAATTTTCAAATTAATCTAAATGTCCAGGCTCTCTGGTTGTTAGTCACTGAGTGGAGTACTTTTAGTGTTTTAGGTACAATCTAAACTCTTCAGATGAACATCTACAATTTTTCAATATTAAAAGGGTGAGTGATCAGAGCCCTACTTTAGTTCTATAGGTTTTGCCTGTGTCTTTGTCATCTCCCTTTGCTTGAGAGGAATCACAACTGTCCCATGTTCTTTGATGAGATAATTCTTGCTTCTCTGCTCATTTTCTTGATTTCCTACCAATACGCTTTGTTGAGCTTTTTTTGTTTTGGTTTGGTTTTTTTAAACATGAAGGCTAATTACCTTCAGCTTACAAAAGCCACACTTTAGTTGCAAGTTTTATTATGCACCACTACAAAGAAATTAAAGAAAGAACTGACATAAATACGTTACATCTCTGCAGAGGCTTTTTTATTTTTTTCCCTGTCCCATTTGCTTATGACTTGCAAGAAGCCTTCTGCAACAAAGATCTCAAGTGACAAATAAGCCAGTGCTGCGTACAAGGTAGAAAATATGACTGGGTGACAAGTTTCCCCAAACCAATAAGTGAACCAAAAATGTAGCTACGGAGTCAAACACCAAGGCCAAAAGTTATGGACATTTAACCACAAGCCTCAATTTACTGCAGACATCCCACATTTTACTTCAAACACACACAGAGGCATCCAATTCACCTAAAATTGACCTTTTACTGAAGAAAATGACAGTTTGATTAACTCTAGCTGAGTTGCTAAGTGCCTCACTTACCGGCCTACGGCCTGTTTTATCTTCCATCTCACTCTCTCCACTTTCAGTGGTTCCCTTTTGTCACAGTGAACTTGGAAGGGCATGAGCCTGGACAGGCCAGCTCCTTCCTCGAGAGCAATACCTGCCATGTGGCAGAAGTCTGCCACCATCTTAGAGACAAAAGATACAGCCACTGAGTGGAGAGAAGGTATGCCTTCCAGTTCTTTCAGGGAGCACATGCTACACCTGATTTGGGGCAGGGATACAAAGCCAGTTCTTTGGCAACTAGTTATCAGGCATCAAGGGCACGCTGTTAACACTGGAAATATGGACAGTCAGGAAGCACGTCACTTTCTTCCTCTTGCAAGAGTACCATCAAGAACTCAGTACCAAGCCTGTGCCAAAACTTTCACAAGTCTTCTTATCTGGGGGGTGTAATTCTCCCATGCTGTTGCAGTAACTTAAAGAAAAATAGCATGTAAAAAGTTACAATCTTGCCTTTCTAAGTCTCGCCATTCAGCCTCCGTCCCAACTAGGTTCAGAAAGCCACCTCCCAAGGCAGGGCATGTGCTTGGCCACTCCAGAGAGGCACAGAGACCATAGCACACTCCCTCCCTGAGTAGTCACATCCTGCAGACCCAAGAAGGCCAGCTGGGACAGGGACAGTGGCCACCCCCAGATGCCACTGCAGGCCCAAGCCCAGGCAACAGGGCAGCCCCTGGGTTGGGATGGGCTCAGGCCCAGCATAGCAGGGCCTGGGGCCAGTTAGGGGCTGAAGGGCAGCCCCAGGCATGGGGAGTCCTCGGCTGCCCCTCTCCTCACAACAGTTTTTGTAAAGGAAGGAGCTGATCCTGGACTTCAGCCAGCAGAGGGCAGCATGCTTGAAGCCACAACACCAACTAAAGTCATAAAACACTTACTGTTCCCATCAGAAGGGGAAATACCAGTAACAAAGCCGCACATGCTTGTCTGCCTTTCCCAGTTTTGCAGAAGAAATAAGTGCCTTTAGCAAAACACCTCTAATCCCAGTATGAATAACTAAGTGCTTTTTTTTTTTTTTTTTCTATTAAAGAAAACAAATATTTTTATATAACTGCAAATCAGAGAGGAGAAAGAAGAGGCATCTGGGATAGAGAAATCTTGCTTTTTTTTTAGAGCTGAAAAATAATTTTAGTTCAAAGATTTTGTTACAGTGTGCCTGGGAAAAAGCCACTAGGGCTTAGTCATCCCCAGAAGCGCTTAATTATTGTTGCCTCTGGTTTCACCAGAGAGTCAGTAATGAACTGTCTGTATTTAGGCCTTGTACATGCTTGATACAGCATGAATGCTGCTCACTGTAAAGGCCTATACCTCTAAACCCAATATGAGATATTTTACACTGAAACATGCCACTGACTTGTCAGAAGACAAGGAAAAAAGTTTTTCTCATTATGGGAGAGTATAAATAATAGTTACATGCAGGAGTCATTATTAGGTCTAAAAAGATAACCGCTGTATCTCACAAAAAGTGAATTCACATGTTAAAAAAATTGTGACTGGCCCAGCTCCAGGATGACAAGTAAGAAGAGGAATGAGTTTTAGAGGAAAAAAATTATCCTCCACTAGCCAGATAAACTCAATCTACATGTCATTGATTATAAAAAGTCCACCAAACCAGGTGGCTGTCTAGTAGATGGAGCATGTCACATGGGGAATATGGTAGGAGGACCACACAGATATCCTATTTCAGCTCACAGGCTAGATGGAAAGGTAGCATCTACAGGGAGGGAAAAGCAGTAGTAGCATCCATCAACCTAAAGTGAACAAGTTAACAAAATCAAATGCAGATCTGTTATTTCCTCTGGGTGACACACGAGGGTCCACCAATTCTCTGCCAACTGTCTCATGTTTTTACAGCTCAGTTACAGGGATTCATTATTTAAAGAGACTGCATAAAGAAACAAACAAAATACAACAACAAAAAACCCAACAACAAACCCCAAACAAAACAAAAAAAACCCAAACCACAACAACAAAACACAAACCCAAAAAACAGAAAGCCAGCTTGCAAACGGAAAAAAGGATATCACTGAAAACTGGCAATGTACTACGACATTAGTTATATATATTTGCCCTAATTTTGGAAGCTGTTTTCAACATCCAACATAAAAAAATTCTGACTAAGTACGTTATTGAGTTCATGCCTTTCTAAGCTCTTGATGAATGACTTAAATATCTCTTAGTTTCCCCTTTACTACCTGCAGTAAGTCTGAATGAGATATAAGAATTCAGGACAGAAATCTTGTAGAAAAGTATCTGCTTTATGGAAACAGGGGTTAAAAAAAAAACAAAAGAAAAAAAAAAAGCAGCCCTTAAATGCTACAATTTTTCTCTTGAAAAGGACATAAGGTACCAAGATTCATCAGAGCAGATAAAAATAGTGAAAAATAAATAAGAATAATTTTTAATCAGATGGGGTGTTAATACTTATTCCAGAATACTAAAACTAAGCTAGGAACTTTGCAAAGTAACTATGAGGGTATTGCAAGAAATTATTCTATCATTCAGTTCCAGAGAGCTTTAGGTTAGTAAAATTCTCATGCGATTTGTTCTTCTTTGACTCCTTCTACTAAGAACTCACATAAATAAAGTTTCATAGGATTAGTTTTTAGAGGTAGAATCTTTATTCCAGTAAAATTCCTAGACACCAGAGCATCCTATGCTACACAGCAAAGGATAATTTTTATCAACTTAAATATGGGTAACTAGGAATCATAACTGTGTAAGCCTAAGAAGAACCATGAGTACTTTATCCAAATGATCTTTCTTCTTTGCAAAATCCCACTACATCTATCATATACCTTTGTAGTGTCTTATCTAGTTTTAGTAGAAAGTGAGTATCAACCTAGATAGGAGTTTTATAAAACGCATGTACAGAAGAAGTTGTTATAACACTTTATAAATCAGTAGTATAGAAGTTCTGGCAATAGGGGGCCTATGGAAGTAGAAGGATTATAATTTTCATAGGTTAATAAAGCAACAGAAGCCTTTAGGAAGGATGATTTCCACATACTATATTTGTGGTCTGTATGCAAGGGAAAAAAGTGAGACTAAGCTGGAAATAGACTTAGGCATACTGGTTTCCCAAAGAAAAAAAAAAAAATATAGGACTAAATCTAGCAAAAACAGAAACAAGATTCCATTTTTAGAGAAACTCAACTGAATATGCTAGATAGATAAAGATTTCTCTTACATTAATAACCTGTAGAGTTTAAAGAGGAGCAAGATCCCTTCCTCCTCTGGCATCTCCCATGATTCTTCTGCTGTTTCCCCCCCAAACTTCATAGTGTAATTCACAAACTTTGGGCAAGTCCTCAGTTGTTACAAAAAAAAATATTTATCCAACACCAAGAAAACTGAAGTTACCAAATGGCAATTATAGCCAACTATGCTGAAGAAGAAGCTGGTGGTGAATGGGGAGGAGGGAGAAGACATTTAGCCAGGGCTTTTTGGCCATGATAAATCCACTTATGGATTGTTACACGCCCACTTTCAAAAGCCTCATCACACTAACACCTCCAGTTTCTATTACCTATTAAATGCAGAGAAGTAACACATCCACATTCACAGGTTCAATTCAGGAAGTTCTTATGTGACCATCAGCAAAGACATTCAACCCTGGCAGCTGCTAGACCCCTATGCTTCAGCCCCATCTATGTGGTCGGTTATCATGTCAGGCCCAAAATCAGTTATCCTTCACTAGCTGCTACTGTTACACTAAATGCAGTGGAAGGCATATGTGGAATTTATTAACTTCCACAGTGTCCTAGCTAGTTCTGATATGCTTCAGCAGAGTTGGTTAGGTTTTAGGTTTGGGTTTGGTTTTTTTTCCCCTTCAATTATATAAATATCAGGCAACATTTCTAAATGCCACTTTGATCTCTTTTCAAGAAATAGTAGTCATGAAAATTCCAATTAAATAGAAATAGTATGTTACTCTGTTTCAAAATATATGGAAAACCCACTTGAAATTCAGCACTCAAACTCAGTATTCTGAAGTGTCTTATAGACTTGTCCTCTGCTTTATACTTAATTGTTAACTCTTCTGTTATTCTGCAGACTTATCTTGAAAGAACTAAAAGAGATCATTTAATTTATCGGTCTAAATTTTCAAAGATTAATCTCCAAAATATACTACCTCATGATTCTAAAACAAGATAAACAGATTTGTTCTTGTTTTCTTCATGAACAACCTCCTTAGTTTAGCTATAAACAGAAGTTTCATATATATAGAAAATAGGGAAGTTGCCCTCTGCTTTGAACCAGTTGATAGCATGAGTCTTTTTTTGTTGTTGTTGTTAAACCACAGCTTTATTGTTCGATGCTAAATAAGTGTTTGATGCGTTTAGATTGGTGTTTCCTTCTAATTCCTCTGCTAACATACTAAGACATTTGTCCTTTTCTTAGGCAACCTAAGGCCACATAGAGAAATCAATTCTAATAAGCTGTAAGTAAAAAAATACAGGGGAAGAACAAAGCATAAAATCACTGGTACAGAAAACAGATCCACCCCCCAAAAAAATGAATAAAAAGGTTTTTCTTCCAAGATGTATGAATGCTTTAGATTACATAAAATAATTTTAAAATATTTTGGGTGTTTTGTTTGTAAAAATCATTGGCAAGTATGCATCTCCTTTTTCATAAATCTAATGTTCGAAAGATGTTCTGCAAAAATAGGTATGTTACATAAAAGTTTGCCACTGTCATTTTGTCAGCTAGATTTTTCAATCAAATTCCTATTCTGTTTCTTGCAGTAAAGACTGGTATTAAAAGGCAGCTCTGGGCAAGTGTTAACTAGATTTTAAAGACCAGAAGTAATAGCAAAAAGTAAATATTTGTGTGCAATACAAAGGGAAGATGGAACATCCATAAAAAACTTATTTCCACTTTGCTGAACTGCGAAAAATGTGAATCATCATCTGGTTAGTCTTTAACAGAAAAATGTAGTTTAGGACTAGGAGTAACTGCAAATATCAAAATACCACAGATGAAAACATTTTGGTAGACCAATAAACACATTTTGGTACCTTATGCTGTAGTTAATTTTAGCAATTTTGCGTCAGAAGAAGCACTTTGTTTACAAATATTTAGTAGGTCAAGTATGAAGTGTACTTTGGAAAAATTCTGTGTAGAACATTTTAATAATAAACTAAACATTTGTCCTAATCTTATTCTAAATAAACACACAAAGACGACATAATTCTTCAGAATTAACCTTTGATTAAAAACAAGTGCTCACAGTAGAAAAGGAGCATATCTTCCTCAGCTCATTTTCCTTGCCTAAGGATATTACTTAACAGTTTTTAATTTAATTCAGCTGTTTGGACTCCAGTATGCATGCAATTTCAACTCTTCTGTATAAAAGCATACCAAGGAGTAGCCCCTGTGCTTCTGCATAAAAATAGCGGAGCAAGCAGAGAATTATATCCTGTCAAAAGTGGTTCCTGATATACTCCTTCTTGGGCTACTACAGATGTCTCCACACCTGGCCATAGGCATCATGGTGAATATTTCTGAATGGAATTTATCACATTTAATGGAAAAACATACTGTGTAACAACCACACAGAGGCCACTGAAATGGGGGTGGGGGGGAAGGGAAGTGATTAAGCGCCACAGATTAGGTTCTTTCTTCATAGTAGGCCAGGAACAAGATCCCATAACTAAGCAGAGAACAACAGCAAATCAATCCCTAAATAACAGTACTATTACTGCAAGTTCTTCCAAAATGATTCAGATATCACTTTTTCAAACATCACTAGCATAAATTTAGATAAACCTGCAAAGTTTTCTCCACTTCTCCTAATTATATTTTCTAATGTGCTTATACTAATACAGCTATGGACATGCACCTTTCCAAGGAGTAAACAACAGGGTCTCAACAACAATCTCATTTTTCCTTCCATTGCTGCTGAAGCTAGGGTGTGTATGCACCCTTCCTTATTACATGAGTAGATGTGGAGGCTTATTCTAGTTCTTAGAAGTCTGATTACATAGGTGGCATGCAGTGAAAGCTAATCAGAGAATCCTTTCTGTTAGGTGAATCCTGTAGTATAGTTGACAATAGACTGAAATCAGCAGTTCAGAGATGGATTTCCAGAAACTTATTCTAGTAATAATGAGAATCTGTGGCTTATGAAGCAGAAGTGTACTAAAAATACTGAAGAAATTAACTTAAAAAGAGGAAAGATTAACTATGAACTCCCTGGCTTTTCTCAGTAAGTGTCAAAACCTCAAAGCTATTGAAACATTGTTTTTTGCATTTAATATTTACAATGCTGTGATAGTAGCAATGAGATAATTATGGCACTTCTCCTACCAGGGCCATGACTCACAAAAGCCAAACATCAAGTCATTATTTCTGTCATTGAACTAGAAGGGGTGAGGAGGAGAAAGGAGAGGAAAAGGAAAAAGAAATGTAAGCTTTTTATTCTGCAATGCTGTCTACTGAAGCAGAATATCTGTCTCCAACACAAAGTACTTTGTATCTTATGCAACTGAATTACTATGGAGAGCTTTTATTGCCCACCCCACCCCTCCAGCCCCCACCTTTTTGGTTTTCTCCCTCCAGCTTTTGAATGACCAATTGAAAGACCAACACAACATGCCAGGAGAGGGTGCAGGAGGGGTACAGTCAAGATGTTCATTTGTGTACTGCACCAGTTTTTGAGCCTGTGACACCACAGGCTCTATGGAACATAATTATCTACTTGGTGGTGATAATGCACAGTGTAACTTTTCATATGGTGAAGCTAGCCATGCCACACTGAATTTGTATTATTTTTAATAGGGCATCTATGCTACCTATGTTGCTATATAGCAACTCATTTTCCCAGCATCATCCATGTCTTTCAAATATACAATAGTTTAGCTTAACCTGAAAACCCCTTTTCAACTGCTATACTAGAAAATATACAGTACAGTAGTAGGCAACATGCATGAGAAAATTCCTTGGTGGCACTGGTCCTGATAAAGCTTCAAAGCAAACAGTGTTCCATTCTTGGGCAATGCGATTGACAAAATATATGGACGAGTTGGGATCGCAGGGGGAGGAAATCTTAAAAAGAGTAATAAGCATGCTCAATTTTGAAATGAAATTATATTATTTCATCTAACAAATGCTAAGGAAGATGTGATAATAGCTTTTCTATCTTTTACACACTAAAGAATTAAGTAGGAAAGAATAAATGCTTCTTCATATCTGGTGAAGATAAGGGAAGCAGTAGGGGGTTTAATAGCAACAAGGGACTTTGAGGTGAAACACACAGCACTACAGATGGCTAAGTACTGGAAGAGAGTGCTTGGGGAGGCAGCAGAATTTCCATTATTATATTTAGAACAAGCTAGATAAATATGGATCAGAAATAACATAGCAAGACCTGATTCTGCCTTAGGGCTGAAAGTGAAACATGACCTCTTTAAGATTTCTTCCAAGTTTGTTTTAGAGGATTTCTGTAAAGTTTTTTTGCTATCTGGCCTTCTCAGACCCCAGAAAGTTTCCTGCCTGGATGCACGACAGGTTTTCACTGTTATTCAGATGAGAAACCAGGAATTGACTCAATCCATGCCATGCTGAGATGCAAGAAGCTTGCTAGCAAGTCAGAACTATTAGTGGAAAATCCTTTGAGAGTTCTGCAGTAGGGCAAGATTTAAAGTTTGAATTTATGGATAGAGTTGTCCAGTTATGAATGTGGACTTGCTGTGTGGTTATTATTCAAAGTATTTTTCCTCAAATCACTTAATGCCTATTTCAGACCACTAATCCTCATTTATAAAGTGAATCATCTTTATGTTAGCAGTGCATGTTCCATATGCTCTACTGGATAGGATTCTGTTAGCATTGTTGAGTTCATTTACAGTCATAGATAAAAGTCATTTTGTCAAATGCAAAGATAACATTGTGCCACACTGAATCACAAACAGAATGCAACTAAGACTCAAATAACATCTCTTTAAGGACATATTCACTCCTTGTATTATCTTCTCAGAGGTATTCTATACAGAATATCTATAATTATTTTTAAAAATTCCTTCAAAACCCTTCACTGCTTCAAATCAGGATACCTAGATTAGGAGACAATATTCACAGGAGCAAATATGAAAAAATTAATATGAACCTTCCTGAAGAAGCCAGAACATCACAAATACCACTGTCCTTCAAGGGCAAACTTCAGCTCTGCACTTGGTAATTAAGTACATAAATAGGGATAACTATATTAAAAAAACAAAAACAAACAAAGAAAAAAAACAAAAAACAAAAAACCACCAAAACTAAATTAAACCACTTCTGAAGAAACACTTTGCATGCCTTTTTAGTTGTGAAAAGAGTAGCAGAATTACACAAATGCCAGATGTTTACTTGTGCTGATTATTGCCTGGCTGGAAAGAGTTTAGTAGCTAATTGGGTTGGAAAACGTAATTTTTTTAAATCCTGACCATAATTTTGAATTCTTTTTGGTGCATTGTTGAAAAAACTCAAGTGATTAATCAGTTCCCATATAATCCAAGTTCTTAAAAACACTTTGATGAAGTTTAACTAATGTTTTTAAAAAAATAGCTAACTCTGAAATAGAAACCTCACAACAAGGTATACACACACGTCAAGGAAGCTAAACACATGAAAGCCTTTGCTTCTTTAACATTTGGTTGAAAGAATGTCTGTCAGGAGCTTTAATCTCTAACAAGGAGATGGGGTATGAAGCTGCTTCCAGTTTTATTGTTAATCGTAAGTTCAAGACCAAAGTTACCAAATGGAGATAAAAGTTATCAAACTGTTACAAGTCTTGTTTGTTACCAAGTTACAAGAAGGTCTACTCAAAAGTTGTGCATAAATACAGACCACCAAGGATATCTTGAAATCTTAAATACATGAACAGTGATGACTTCTGAAGGTAGTTACATTAGCTAAAAGAAATCACTTCTCTGCAGGGTAATTTAGCTTGGAGAGAACAGTACACTGTTGTGGCAACACCTCTTCTATTACCCAAAATTACCTCACAGCAATCCAGGTTGGGCATTTCTACATGGTATTATTTTATGCCATATAAAAGTATCTTAAATGAGCATGAGTCATGTAGCCTAGCAACAGGAAACACATGAGAGCATATTGCTCTTTAAAGCAGAAGTTGTAGGAGGTTTCATTAAAAAAAAACAAAAAAACAAAAAAACCAAAAAAACCACAACCCCAAAACCAAAACAATTCAACAAAAAAAAATCAACACCCGACAAAACCACAGAAGACAAAAGGACAGGATAGACAAAGAAGCTAAAAAAAAAAAAAAAAAAAAAAAAAAAAGGCAGCATATTGCTTGTGAAAGAGTCCAACAACTTTAAATGGTATGTAGAAGGTAGGTCTTAACCACCAGAGATGGAATAATCTTTCACTAAGAATGGAGAGGAGCAGATAGAAATGTTAGTAATTTTAGAAGATGACTTCAAATGAGTTGGTTTAGCACTCTGAAAAGAAAAGGAAGATTTGGCACACTGATGGCACATCAGCTAAAGTCTTACAGTAGAGGCCGAACAGTGATGGACTGGCCGTATGATAAGAATAGATAAAGTATAAATGCAAGCACAGTTCCTATTAAATGAGAAAAAAATATGAAGAAAGAACTGAAACACATTAGATACAAAGCGTTTCAAAGATGACCTGAAATCACACTTCACTGAATAACTTTAGCAACTAGTGTGAGAGAAGATACATATCTTCTGAAGAGAAATCATGTCCTTCACATCACCCTTTTTTTTTTTTTAAATCAGAATATATTTTCCTGGCACACAAATATTACACTCACACAAACACCTCTGCCTCCACTCCCTTCCCTGCACGCCCCCCTCCCCCCCCCACTCAACCTTTAGGCATAATATGGTAAATTCAAAAATAGTTTGGTTAATTTTTTATTTTTTTTTAATATTGCTGTGATAAGTAGCATTAGGTATAAGTAGAGAACTTCAAATGCATTTGAACTGAAAATTGATTAAGTCCTTCTGTGAAGTGATGCTGGATGTTCAAAAGTAGATTAAAATCTACCATATTCATAAAAGTCACCACATTAATGTATCTTATATTAGGCTACACAACGGAACTGGTAACTTTGCTGAACTGAGTCAAACCAAACCAATATATCTTTTTTAAGGACAAAAAAAAAAAAAAACAACAAAAAAATACCAAAAAAATGTACCAAAAAACCCCAAACCAACAAAAAACTCACCCAAGACACTGTAAGTTAATACATCACTACACATTGAAATTTATACCAGCAAAGAATTTAATCTGCAATGGGGGCACGTGTGCTTTCACAGGAACTTCATTAATTTTAATGGAAGTTTAGGGTACTTGTTACATTGCAGAATAGAGCAAAACTAAATGTAAGCCCTGAGCTTTCTCATGTCCGTTTTCACTACCTTACCTGATAAATGTTTATGACAACTTTTACTTGAACAAATAACATCAACAATTCAGGAAGAAATAAAGGGTTATTGGGAAAATACAGGAATTCTTCTTTCCCCAGAGAAGTTTCCCTCTATACTAAAGCTGGCACATCACAAAGTCACAGATTAATTTTATGAGAATTGATTCATGTCAGTCTCTGAAGAGTAATTAAGTTCAATAAAGGCCTGTCAATATAATTTGGTATCAGTTGTCACTTTATATTATGTCTAAAAGATACAGGTGCACACAGAGAGGGACACAAAACACAGGGATAGAAAGTGCTATTAAGTTAGTAGAGGGGAGATGGTAAGTATTAAACACTTAGAGGAGTGAAGCTGCTGCCTTACCTTAGGAATGGTTGTGAACACTTGAATCACCCCTAAATCACTGCTTTTTGATAGTCCTCAGTGGCCAAAAGCACAAGTAGTCCTATAATGAGAGGTTATAAATCATTAGTCTCCTATTTTCAAAGGACCTGCATCCCATGCTTGCCTGCCTGCAGATCCAGACCTTATAGCTCTTCAGACATTAGAAGGGAGTAAGAGAAAGAGAGAAAACATGCAAAAGGAGTAACTGGCCTCTTTTCCCTCAGGTGAGCTTATGGCCTCGCAGTTAACACAGACACCTACATGATAGGAGCCATCACCCTGAATTCACACTCTAAACTTTAAAGCCAGTTATCTCCTTTCCTGGAGGAAGCATTTCAAATAAGAAGCCTGCAAATAAAAGGAATGCACAACAACAATCCTTTCAAAAATATGTTTTGAAATAAGAGCGTTACCTTTACATTACATGCATTACCTTTAGGTTATATTCAGTTAGAAAGCTCATAAACACATCAAGAGGAATTAGTGCTGCAAGCCTCTAGCAGAAGTCACTTTGCTTTAACCCCAGTAAAAACACTAAGCAGAAAGTGATGAAACAAAATCTACAGCCTTTGCTTTGTAGCACTTCCTCATTAACCAATTCTAAAAAGCTGGATTCAGAGACTTTTCTAGGGAAAGCTGCCTGTGAAAATCTTCCCCCTTGTCCTGAGTTGCAATTTACACCCTAACCAATTAATACACCTGTGCTAGAAGTTGATGAGTTGCTTCTCCATTAAGACACTGTGGCCAGGTGGGGAGCATTTGCTCTTTAAAGATCTGAGAAACACTCAGTTAAATGATCTTATCCAGAGATGCTATGAGAGTACTTACTAAGGTTTCAAAACTGTCCTCATGTGTGAAAACTTAGTACAGCTTCTAGAATACATAGACCTGACTATTTAATAAAATAGTAGGTACCCAAGAGTGGTAGGTTGTTGGGTGGGGGTTTTTTTGTTTGTTTGGTTAGTTTTGGTTGGTTGTTTTTTTGCGGGTTTGTTTTTTTGTTTGTTTGAACTTTTGGAGCAGGAAGGGGGCTGATAAAGAATAGCTGATGGTTAAGAGACTTTGGTGTGCAGAAGACAGTTCAAGAGAAGAGGTGAAACTAGGTTTCAGCTTTTGGAGACAAGAATGGTGGCTCGGTGAAATTTGGTGAAATTTGGAAAGCTGAGGGGTTTTTTATGGACTGTTAAATGGCCCACTCATACTAATTGTCATGATGGATAGAGACTAAATACTATTAAAATCCTGCTGTTAAGTGCTTAACTCTCTTATATCCTTTTTTTCTCTTTCCCACTTCAGAACAGATCTTCTGACCAAAGTGTGATTGGGCCCAGATGCACAATCTGAATTGGAATTACTTTATTATGTATGATATTCATCTCATAATGAACCATTACTCACTGTTTTATATTCTCATAATCCTATCAATGATCTAGAAAAGAAAGGTTTATCTACATCATGTCCATTTAATTTAGGATGTAGTTCTCAAGTTTTCATTTACACATCACTGGAGGCACAGAGAGCATTTCTTTGTTTTTTTAAGGAAATCATTGGTCTGTATATAGCTAGGGGTTTTTTTAGGAGTTATACCTCAGTAATGACTTTTAGAAGTTTTTAGGTGATTTCATGACCAATTAAACTGAAATCCCCATACAGTTTCTCTTTTCCTGTGCTTGGGATACCAGCTCCACATCTGTTACTGGTAACTTTAGAGTGATTATTCAGCTGTGACCACAATTTACAGACAGTAGTAAATAAAATAACAGACTTTAAAATTAAATGAGAAAGAGATTTTTGGGCCACAAGATTTCCAGCCAATGGGGGAGATTTATTATTAGTAAATGCAAAGCCTAGTGGCCAGAAAAATTAAAGCAAATATACAGAAAGAGACAAGGAACAAAGAATCATCATCATTAATGTAAATTAAAAATTTGCAATGGAATATTTTTCTTTTTTGTTTTGTTTTATGTCAGTAAGGTTTTAAAATCCTATACAATTTTTAAAAAGTAGCTGGAGATTCTTCTACCTGTTATAAAACCTACAGGGGGGATTATCTACATGAAGTCTTGATAACTTCATTATGATATTATCTATTCTAAGAACATTCTCAATTATCATTATGATTATCATTAGCATGTTTTATAGCATGTTAATTTTTTTTCCTCATTCTGGAATGTTAATCAAAGATTAAATTTACTGTAAATCAATCAAAAAACATTTTCTTCCTTTCAAGTTTAATCAGGCAGTGTTTAGTATGTAATAAATAAAATATAAAGGTACTGAGTCATTGTTGACAGATTTTTCGATAATAATGTGAAAAAACTTGAAGTTTATAGAACTATTACTTTGAGCATAACTTACAGTTACTTTTAAAATTTATGAACTAGTATCTTCTGAGTAAATTATTTCTACCTCCTCAACTTAATATATTTCAAACTTAAGAACTCATACATTAAAAATTTCTTCCTGTGACCACATAAATATATTTAAAGACTACTGAATTAAAATGTGAAAGCTTAGTCTTAAACACCTCCCCTTATTAGGGTAAAAAAATAAAAGCATTAAAAGCCACCTTATTGCCAATGTAATTTAAGTTACTCTTCTGGCTGTGTTCTTAGAAAGATTGTGTAAAAGGATCATGCGCTTTATTTTTGCACTTGAAAAAAACTTCTACATAAGACAGGCCCAAATTTCCTCTTACCTGTATAGTTAAACACTTAATTTATAGTGGTAATTCTGGACTTCCATGCATGTAGGCATTTAGTTAGAGTATGCATAGAGAATTCTTGAATCCACTTTAATTAATATTGTCACCTTTCAGAAAAGTGGAAGTGTACTATATATATCATGATAGTAATGTTGAGTTTATGGTTTCAGGAGAGAGCAGATACTGAGTGACAGTGATTTTTCTTTGTTTTTGAAAATGTGGTGGGTTGACCTTGGCTGTTGGGCAGACATCCACCCATCAACTCTCTAACTCCCACTCCTCAACAGGACAGGAAGAGAAATATAGAAAAGATCATGGGTAAAGGTGAAAACAGAGAGTTTGCTTACCAATTGTAACCATGGGTAAAACAGACTAAATTTTGGGATTTTTTTTTTTCTTCTCATTAAAAGCAGAGTAGAATGGTGAGAAACAAAGACAAAATTACACCATCTCACTTCTACTCCGTCCTTCTTCCTTGTCTCAACTTCATTCCTTCATTCTTGACTCTTCTGTCCCTTCCCCTCCTTTCTGAATGGTGCAGAGGGATGGGGAGTGGGAGTTGTGGTCAGTTCATAAAACTTAGACTCTGCTACTCCTTCCTCATCACACTGTCCCATGCTCCAGTGTGGGGTCCTTCACAAACTAATCCAGTGTGGATTCTTCCTATAAGCTGCAGTTCTCTAAGAACTGTGCCAGTATGGGGTTTCTTCACAGGGTACTGTCCATGAGGAACAGAACACTCCAGTGTGGTTCCTCCATGGGCTGCAGTTCCTGCCAGAAAACCTGCTCCTGTGGGGGCTCCTCTCCTGCCAGGAGCTTGCTCCTCAGTGGGATCCTCCACAGGTTGCAGCTTCTTCCAGGGCACATCCACCTGCCCTCGTGTGGGGTTCTCCATGGACTGGATATCTGCTTTACTGTGGTCCTCTCCAGTAGCTGCAGGAAAAAACGGCTTTGGCATGGGGTTGTCCAGAGCTGCAGGAGAATCCCTGCTTGGATGTCTGCAGAACCTCCTCTACCTCCTCCTTCTCTCACCATTGTGGCTGCAGGGCTCAGCTGTGACCTGTGATGGTTCTGTTGGAGCTGTCTGGAACCAGCTGCGTCTGGGATATAAAAACTATGTAAAAGAAAAAGATATTTTTAAAATTTTACATTCTGCAGTCCTTGCATACACAAAATTCTGAGGTTCAACTTTCAGGCTTTTAATAAAATATTTGAATGTCATCAGATTAGGTATTTTCCTGGTAGTATGAAAAATTATAAAATAATTTTGCAACTGTATTTCTATCACCCTAGTTTTTGTCCAGCTTCATTTCAGTATAAAAGTACTTCCTTTGTGCTACAGTCAGACTCCAAATTACAATGCAGCTTCAGCTAAGAAATTGGAAATCAATTCCTAGAACATTATATTGATGACAAATAAATGATAGGCAAGTCACAACAGAACAACCTGAAAAACTTTTGGACAGAAAATCGACCTAAATGTTCATGTACATACCAATGAAAAGCAAGCTATATTCTAGGCTTCCTGAATAATATGCAAATTCTTATTTCAGAGACCAGAATAATTTGTGAAGAGACTATTTATGGTATGCCTAGTATGTGGATCAAACTGTATAAATATGATACCTATCTCTTTCCTATAGTAAAAACATATGACAAAATATAAACCTTGGAAAATCATACATGTGTATTTGTTATCTCCTATAATTTGGATCTGATTATATGTGGAAAGATAGCCCTACAGACCGTGCTGGAAGACAGCAAGCAAACAGAAGTATTGATCATTGCAGATACTGGTAGTATGATGAACAGATGAGATAGTAAAACTACAAAACATTATACATAGGATATAGACAAAGTTCCCAAAATGTAGAGGTGGAAGGAAAATAGTTTTTCTGATGTGTCTAATTTGTAATTTTCTCTTTTTTTTTTTTTTTTTTAAAGTATCAGAAATACGATCGACAATATTTCCATCAATGATCTACTGAAAATACCAAAGTAAATCCTACCCACAGGTTTTGCTCATTCCCAGATATCCAAGCTGCAGATGAGAAGTTAATATATAAAAGAATGTAAGTGGCTGGATCTTGAGATCTGAAAGCTTTATGTAAAGATAGAACTGTAGCTGTCCCTAAAGTTCATATCTGAGGTTCCAAGCAACAAAAGTACAAACAAACAGAAGTATTTAATAAATTGAAATCTGAAATGGGAAATATGTATTTAAAAAAAAAAAAAAAGGGGGGGGGGGGGACTGTGATTGCCATAATCTATTTTTCTTTCCTTAGAAAGAGGTTTGGAAATAACAGAATAAGAGGAAAAGCCAGTGTTTCCTTTTGTAAAAGGCTTATGGAGATGGAAATCTGAGCCCTTGTGTATAAATACTTTATTTAACCAGGTCTGTACAAATGCTTTTGTTCCTCAGTAACAGAACAACATGTAGAAGGAAAGGTTTCCACAGTCAAGTGGCTAATTTGAGTGATCTGAAGACTTCATATAATGTAGTTTGCATTTCTTCGTACTTCAGCATCTCATCATTTGTCAGTGAATACACTGTGAAGAGAGAAAGAGACAGTCAGAGAAGCAGACATGACAATGTGCTCTGGCAAAGAAACAAAGGGGTACAACTAGGTAGGATTCAGAGTCTGTTAGTACAGGCAGCAAGGCAAATTAGTGGTGTGAAAATATGATCTATTATTCCCTAGTGAACAGTGCTGCAATTATTTTTTCTCTCTCTTTATGGTCTTTATGGCAGGTCTTCCCCCTCTTTTTTAATTTTGCTATAGGATTAACGGAGTGAAAGCTCCATCAAGGTTACACCTAATAGGGCTGGTGCACTTCTATCTGATATTTCATAGAGAGAAATATGCTTGCATTCACTTTGTGTTGCATGTATGGTGACTCAGCTGTCCAGAATCAGTAGGTCTCATTAGTAGAGAGTAGTAGGTGCTGTCTCGTCTGGACACTGCACTGGGATTGAGTCTATAGCTTGCATAAAGATGTGATAGGGGACAGGAAGATTGCATGTTCATCTCTTTTCCTATTCAGACAAAACTTGCAGGCAGAATAATATAAGAAACCTTGTTGTTTCATTAGCCTTACACTTAAGAAACAAGGTGGAAATGTAAGGAAAACACATTGGTAGGTGATCTTTTTTATTGTTTTATAAAGTTCAGTATCTTCTGACTTTTCCTGTGACAATGTAAATCACTGGGGAAATACTGGCTGCATGTTTCAGTATAAGCAGCATAAACTTATTTCAATATAAGCGCTAGGATGTAGCAGAAATTTAAAAAAAAGGTGGAAAGTAAATTTTTAGATATCTTTGGATGAAAAATGCAAGTCTCTGCAAGATGGCAAAACTAATGAGTTCCACTTAACTTGAGATAGCTGAGTGAGCCTGCTGCCTGATAGCCGGTAGTCAGTCTAGGCTGGTAATTCTGAGTTTGAGAAAATCATCTGGTAAGCACCATAGAAGCAAAACTGAATGCCTTGAAGCACCTGAAGCATATAGCCAATAGTAAGTAAGAGGCAAAACGATAGTTTGGGAAATAGCATTTGAAACCAAATTATTTAGACTGATTCATTTCTAGACACACTTCAGTCTCGTAGAAACACAAGAATGTCCTTCCCTCAAAAAATTATGTTTAAAGAAAGGGTAAAGAAGGCTAGATCTTGTATCCTGTGATCGTACTGAGGATTACTGTACTACATGAATAACTCATGGAATAAGACACTCAGTGGGATTCAGAACAGCAAACCTGACCTAAGGACCATCTTGAATTTTAATACATCTCTTAACCATATAAGAAAAATCAAAGCATCAGATATGTTTACCAATCATGTAAAATCAGATAGAGAATTATCTATCTTTGTGAGAAGGCCTGTAATCTTCAATGTCTTATTCATTATGAGGACGATAATATGGTTTGTATGAATTATTTTTACTGATATATCAAAGGGATGGTATAAGATTCCACTATCAAACTGCACGTACATATCCATGTTACCTATTTTCACTATCTGTATTTCTTAAGAGATTATCACATGTAATACCTCACAGCTCCAAGGATCCAAAACATAAATCCCATATAAATTAAAACAAAAAAGGAAGAACAATTTCTTATTGTTAGTTTGTTCAGGGTTTTTTGTGATAAGAGTTTACCAAGGAATGGAGGTAATGCTTTCAAAAAGATGGTAGTACCCAGGCTAAAGCAGACAAAAAACGTCTTTCTGAAACAGTTTAGAAATAGAAAAAAAAATTTTCAGTCTCTGTTAGGGTTTTAGGTTTCTCAATATATAAATCTACCTAAGTGATATTCAGTTATAAAATGCTTTAATCATTCTTTCATATCAAATGTCTGATGTTAAGTAAAATATACTGCATGCTTTTTTCTTTTTATGTGTAGATGAACTCCCTTTCATAACTGCGATATACTGCAGCAAGAGTTCCACTCAAAATAATTTTTTGGGCAAGAAGGAAGGTATCATATACATGGAAATACTAAGTTACTGTTATTCCAATTAACATTTTAACAGTCTAATTGTCCAAATAATAAATTAATACAGAAAAAGTCTCATTGCTAAGACATATAAAATTGCCATGCAAAATTTCCTCATATTTACCCCTTTTTTTCTGGTGCTAGACTCACTTTTTCCATGTGCCTCTGGGTCCTAAGCTTCAGTCTTCTTCAATGAGACTGGGAAAGGGAGGGGCTTAAACCAGTTTATTATCAGCATCCTCAGGTCCTTACTCAGAGGAATACCATGTCAATAGTGGCAGTTTCTTCAATCTTTGGTCCTCTTGGGAGTTTTTTCTTAGCCATTCAATACAAAGCCTACAACCTTTAAATACTAACAGCGAAATTGTATTTATTGAAGCACTGTAGTTATGATATTCTGAAAAAGTAAAAGATGGTTTAACATCAGTGCCAGTTTCAGCAGATGCTGAAGAAAAAAAGATGCTTTCTAGTCCAAGATCTCCCACAGCTTCTCCCATTACTCCCCATGGGGAATAAGTTGTCCCTAGAGTTGCCCCACTGGAGCAGAGCCCACTCTGACCTGTGCTCTACAGCAATCAGCTTTGAGTACAGCCATTTTCCATCACTGCCATTTTCCAGCTTTGTATGATATTAAGGAGGAAAGAGGTGAAGAAATAAAAAACTCTTTCCTTCTCTCTTGGCACTAGAGCTATGCTACAACTTCTAGATTTCTTACTGAAAGTGAGAAAATAGAACCAGAGACCATCTCCTCCTTTATTAATCAAAATAGGTAAAGCAGATTTTATCCTTAAGGAACTCACGAAGTGCAAACTTGCCCTCCTATAAAAGACAGAGAGTCATTTTAATTCCCCTATCAAAAGACTAATAGTGTTCCAGCCTAGTTCAGACAAAACTTTGCAGTCTCATACTCTTTTTGATATTTTTTTTTGTTTGTTTGGGTTTTATTTGGTTTGTTTTTTGGTTTTTTTTTCAGTGTGTAGGGTTATATCTATTACTAAATCACTGAGAACTCGTAAGAAGAGGAGAAAAATACATATTAGATGAACTTATTTCAAGCTAGAAAACATGGAATAATTTAGGTAATCAATAGAAAATTATTCAGTAAGCACATTTTCTAATACTTGCTGTTTTGTTTCTCTCCTTGGAGACCACGGTTTAGGTGCAGTTAATTTATTTGATCCTGCTTTGAATGTCACAGCATCATGATGACTCATTCACAGAACTGAGGCAAAAGGCAGACTTTTCTACTGATCCAGCAGCTCATGATTAAAACTTACTTTCCAGCTGATTATGATTTGCAAAGTTATCTATGCTATTTACTCCATCTTCCAGGGAAGAATACATTTAATAAAACGAATTTTAATGCATATGTTTTGAGCATCCATCTACACTTCACCCCACATTAAAGCTCACTTTATTGATTGTCTTTCATCTAGTTTTTCCTCTGTGTAATATCAATCACATTCAAGTGAATGTGGATCCTTTTTGTAAGGTTTTCAAAAGCAAGATCATGCTCTACTAAAATGCAAATATATCTACTGCATATCCTTCATCCACTAATTTTGTAAGTCTATCAAAAAAGCAATCAAGTTTGAGTGACATGAACTGTTTTTTTCCTTTCCTTTTTGTTTATACTCATGCTGATTTAAAAAAATTAATGGTTTTCATTACAGCACTGAGATAATTCAATATAATGAAACAAGTACCCTATAATAATGAAATACAGAATAAGTACAAAATGTAAGATTTGGAACTTCATCTAAAAGTTGTGGGTAGCATTCAAATATTTCATTATACTCTCTCTCTATATTTGTTTAGGAAAGCAAACTAAATAGTGCCATGTATAAAGGAATCATCTAATAACAAGGATGTACTGAGCTGATGGATGCATTTTATTCTTATGGCATTATTAATCTCATCTCCCATTCTTAGTCTGTGGGTTATAATTCTTTTGAGCAGGCATTTTTCTGACATTGCTGTATGACAAATCAAAGGGTTGTCCAGGCAAAGTGGATGTGATCTATGCATTTTCTAAAATTTTTTAATATTTATTCTGTTACTTTTAGGTGTTTGGTATCACAAAAATTTTAAAACCAGAAGTGACCATTCTGTATAAAGAAGGCCACAGATTTTTTTTTCTTTCAACAGTTACTGCAGAAACAGAAGTGCTCTTCTCTCCATATAACTGGAAAATACAAAGTTCAATAACTTGCAGGTGAACTAGTGAACATCTTTTCAACACATATACAACCTGAATTGTAAACCAAAAGATTAATTTCTTTCTTGGTAATGTGCTTCAGTGGAATATAATCTTCATTTTGTACAGCTGAATATTATGCCCAGTTTTATTGTTTCCAAACTTCAGTGTTCAGCTATAGGTCTTGTTTTTCAGTCTGTAAGTTTATTTAGCCTTCAGTGGTCAATATATTATTCCATTCTGCGTATTTATAATCCATGATTAACTCTTCCCTTAACCTTCTGATTCTGAATGTTCTCAGCACATTTCTCCTCCTTGGGAGACTTCATATGTGACCCCAAGCTGCAAAGAGATCTTTGGGTTTATCTTTTGCTTGATTGAAGAAGAACAGACTAGTTGGAAGACAGAATTGTGTAGAAGATAAAATGGAAAAAAGTATTAGTAATTTGCGGTTGTCATTCATAGCAACAAGATGAGCTGACAGTGTCAAGGCTGCAACTGATCTCTCTTTTCATTGATGAGGAGTAACCGTGCTGCTTAAATGTCAGGCATAATGATCACGGAACAATGCATTAACTCTGTGCTTCAACTTTGCAGTTTCAGGTAGGCATCTCTGTACTGGTTGCACTTCATGACTGGCTACAGAGGGGAAATGAGTGAATTAACTATTGCATACTAGGAGTTTCTATAGTAATGCGTGGAAATTTTTATAATTGAGTCTGAGTGTGCTTTGCTGCTTTGGATTAAATATTGTGGTCTGTTCTGGTAATGGACCTTAGTGGATCAGGCTGGGAGGAAAGTGTAGATAGAACCATTGTTGCCCCTAGATTACAAAGGACAACCTATGGAAGTTTGAATAGTGCAGTTTAATATTTATTTACTTATTTTCTTTACAAGGAAAGCCACTTACCTGAATTCTTGAATAGTACATGTAATATTTATTAAGAGTGTACCAGAAATGGGAAATCACACTGGAAAGAACAGAAAAGTTTAGTTGGAAAACCCAATGTAAGTCCATTAACAACCTCAGAAGTCTTGAATAAATCCCTTTTATTGGAAAATACCTAAAAGAGGCTTCTACATGTACACTGTGGTTTAGATTTTTTTTTATTTTTTTATATATATATATATATTTTTTTTTTTTTTTGGTAACAGATTGCAGAAT
>WTSP01012911.1:20829-40500 GCA_025331215.1 Actenoides lindsayi | reverse complement strand
TCCAGCCCTCCCAGCATTGCTGGGGCTCCTCTGGCCCCACTCCAACAGGTCCCTGTCTCTGCTGTGCTGAGCACTCCTGAGCTGGACCCTGCACTGCAGGGAGGGGAGTACAAGATGCACATGGAGAGTTATTCAAGGAGGCTTCAATCTGGTGCAGGTCCAAGCCCAATGACCCAGAGGACGGGCCCCTGCTCCCAGTGAGGAGGCAGCTGGAGGCTCGGTCCCAGTTTGTAGTTTGGCTGTTAGTAGCTCCCTTCCCAGCCAAGAGCCCCTGCAGGGTTGGCAGCGAGCTAGGCCCCTCCAGCAGGAGCTGGTTTGGGTAAAGCTCTGGGCTCAAGGTGGGTCAGATGCCCAGGGCACAGAGCCCAGCTTGGTGGCAGAAAGCTGCCATTAATTAGAAGCGTTTGAGTAATCACCCAAGGGAGGAGTGGGGTTGTTGGGATTAGGGAAACTAGGATGAAGCAGACACGCGGAAGATAAAAGGTCTGCCCTTAACAGCTTTGAACGTCACGGTTGAAGATATTACCCAGCTTCCAGATTAAATTGTGGTCCACACCACGGGCACAGGCCAGACAATTTCTTCTGCTTTTGCGATATGTGATTTTTTTTTCTTCCCTGCTACCAGAAATCCTAGGGGGAGGACAGGACCAGATATTGGGGTATTGGGGATCTTAGGAATGTTTACAAATCTCTGCAGGGTGGGTGTCAAGGAGAAGGGGCCAGGCTCTTTTCAGTGGTGTCCTGCGATAGGATGAGAGGTAATGGTAGCAAGGGGAAACGCGGGAAGTTCCACCTCAACATGAGGAGAAATATTCACTGTGAGGGTGACAGAGCCTGGACCAGGCTGCCCAGAGAGGTTGTGGAGTCTCCTTCTCTGGAGACTTTCCAGCCCCCCCAGGCTCTGTTCCTGTGTGGGCTGCCCTGGGTGACCCTGCTCTGGCAGGGGCGTTGGACTCAATGATCCCCAGAGGTCCCTTCCAACCCCTCCCATTCTAGGATTCATCCCTGAGTTTAAATAGACAGCATTTATAAAATGCAGACGGGTTTTAGCCCCTGCACTGTGGCAGCAGCAAGTCCCTGCGCGTCTCTAACCCTCAGCCCATCCCACTCTGCTCTGATGGTGGGGCTCCCAGATAACCCCCCAGTGCAGCACCTAACACAGAATGCCAATCCTGATCTTTGGTATGCAGACAGATCTCTGATGTTGCAGACACTGGTTTCCTCGGGGCCTTCACCTACAGATTGAAGGTTCTGTTTTTTCTCTGCAGAGCCTTTCGTCGTCCCTCGCCCTCTTCCTGATTTTCCACGAGAATAAATAAGCACAGACCTTGGAAATAGGAATTGCCATCTTTCTCTTTCTGAGCTGTATTATCAGTGGAAGGCTTTGTGCTCTCTTAGTGAGCAGGGATTAAAGGAAGCCCTTGAATAAACCTTGACATAATTCCTCAGAACTATTTCTGAGCGTTTTCCCCTGAAATTCCCAGAGATTGGATGGTTTAGCTGGAAGTTTCTCGCTACGGCCCTTTCAATAGGCTTTTATTACACACATACGCAGAGATAACTTGGCAAAAAAAAAAAAGAGAACCACTTACTGAGGGGTTTAAAACCCACCAAACACCCAGAGCAAACCCACACCGGGGGGCTTTGCTTTACCAGTCTCCTTCTCAGGCCACAGGACAAGCCGCACGCCCTTGTGTGGGAGCAAAGAGCCCTCCAGGAGAGGATCTCCTGTAAGGTTCAGTCTCCTTTCCCAGAACTCAGGGCAGGGTGGTGGAAACCAGAGACATGAACCCGACCAGGCTGAGCTTGAGCAGCAGAAGCGAGCACAGAAATCAATAAAGGAGCCCCTTTAAGGGCTCCTTCGCTTCTGGTGCCTCTAATAGCATTGATGCGTGCCGCGTGGTGCGTTACTACAATGGAATGACTTCATCAAACACATAATTAATGTCATCAGAGGAAGAATGCCCTTTAAGGCGACTTAGAATAATAATGAATTTATTCCTAATTATGACAGCTATTTAAAATCATCTTTTCAGAAAAGTGGAACTCCCTTCTCTGGAAAGATGTGCTTTTGTCAGGCAGGCACAGCCACTTATTCAGATACCTCAAGTGCTTGACAGCTGCTATTGATTTTTTTTTTTTTTTTTTGTTCTTTTTTAAAAGCAATGGCATTTGATTTCTATTTCTATTTTTCTATTTAAGGAAGCTGGTGCACTGGATCAAAAGAGCACAGAAAGAGCGGAGAGCACACTAGCAGCTCTGAAAAGGCACACTTTCCACTGAACACTGCAGCGTTCAGCTTGAGGTATGAGGGGGGGAAATAGCATCTTACTATTTTCCTACTTTAGCTCTGCCTTTAGGAAAAGCAGCATTTCCACAGATCAGTCGATTGATCCGTGTCAAAACCCACCCGGAATTGAATGCTGCTGCTCATAGCTCGGCAAGGGTTAATTCTCTTCTCACATAAGCTGGCTCCTCTCCTTAGCTCTGGTGTGCCCCTGACTCCAGTGACACCACCAGTAAGGTGGCAGTGGGGTGGTGACTGACCTGCTGGCTCCCCCTGGTGACACAACTCGCGCGTGGGAGGTAACCAGGAGCCTCTTGAGGATCTCCACTCTCATGGCTTTCCACTTCTCGGGGGGCGAGATGTGCAGTGCCAGCACGGTGTAGTAATGGGGCCCGTCCACCTCGTAGGCACTCTCCACCCACTTCTCTTTGGGATGTTCCATGAAGCTCTGGAGGTTTTTCTCCTCCCTCGAAGTTGCTCGTGTTCTGAAACACAAGAAAAGCTTCAGCAGCTGCTCTGGCTCTTCCATCGTTCTTTGCTGCTTCTCAGCCTGGAGCTGGGGGGTTTTTCCCAAACCCCCCCCCCATTGAGGGTCTGCTCCCAGTGAAGCACACAAGCCTGGCAAAGCCACCTTCCCTTGGAGCTGGGCATGCTACCAGAGAGGTTTGCAAGGCAGATGGCATTGCCCCAACAGGGCAATACTGCTGGAGAGCTGGTTTTCCTGGGTTTTAAGAGAAAAAGCAGAGTCAGGCCAGCGAGTCCCCGTGTTCAGGTTGTGCCACCTCCCATCTGACGCCAAGCACGTGACTGCAGCTCCTGCAGCCAGACCTCAGAATCAACTGATATTCTTCATCTACGGCAAAAGCAGAAGCACTGAGAGGACATGGGACAATTTCAAAACCAAAATGATATGGGATTTTGTTTTAATCTATAAGCTTATAGATACATATTTTTCTCTCTATTCCTTGAGCTCCAGGCCCTTCAGAAGACCTGCCACCTTAGAGCTGACCATCCAAACCCTGTCGCAGCAGACTCTGTGAGGATGCATCACACTTTTACCACAGTCTACTGCTCGACTTCCTCAGGGAGAGGCTGCCAGCCAGGCAGGTCCCTTGATTTTTAAGTTAGATACCCTGTCCCCATCAGGAAGATGTAAAGCAGCGTCCTAACAGATAAAGCTGTGGCTGGTGCCAGTGTCGTGGGACCTTTCCACTTGCTACATGATGTAGCTGGTTGCCAATAAGTAGCTCTTCATTTCCTCCCTTTAATATTGACATGGCTTTAGAAAAAAAGCCCAAAATAGTGTCTGGAAACTACATAATGCATTTTACACAAGAGCCGCACAGCGGGTTCGGGGCTTTCTGGTGCCAGTCAGTGGACTAACGAGATGAAAAGAACAGTTCATCTATTTGTCTCCCAAGGGATTCGGAAAACAATGGCACAGGGATCTGGAGATAGATATTGAAAACAATAGACAAATTGTATTAGAGCCAAAATGTTTAGTTCCAGGCAGGAAAGTGAGTGAAATTTCCCTGCGCCGCGTTTGGAGTGACCTTGCTTGAAGAGGTGTGAATTTTAACATTTACACCTTCATTTCATTAGCATTACTTTCTAGTACCTAACTACACAAATAAAAGGCATTGCTTTGTCCCACGGGGTACTATACAGTCAGAACCAGCTCCTGCATTCCAAAGCATTTAGGTGCCTGTAGATTTGTAGACCTGGACACAGTGTCAAGCCAAAGCACAACCTTATCGCTTTGTATAAATAAGATCTGACTGAAATGTTTCAGCAGAGGTGCTCCTAAGCTGCTGTTTATTGGTGGGGAAAAAAAACCCGCCCTAAAAATATCTTTAAAATGTCAGGAAAATCTGATGGACCTGAACACCACAGGAGAATTCCAGTAGGTGAAAACTGGAAACAAACGGTTTGTGTTATTTTAATATTGGATAAAATGATATCAGGGTTAAGTTTTCAACCACCAATTACTTCATCACAGCGTCTCTCTTCTGTCTGTTCCAAGAAAAATGAAGCTGGCAGCTTTTCTTTCATCTAATAACCCTGTTGCTCACCCCAGAGGTAATAATTACACCTAGATTGGAAAGAGAAGCTAATTCCCAATTGCTTTCACTCAATAGGTTCCCTGTTCTCCTGCGTGTTCAGGCGGCAACACTTCACTCCAAACAACATAAACCTGCAAGAGTCTGCTTCAAATGTGCAACTGAGTTCCTCCTAAAACTTGGATTTCCCACCACTCTTGCCCCATCCATCTAAGAAAGCTCAGATTTCAACCCTTCTAGACCTTGGGAGTGGAAGGCAGAGGTTGTTGCTAAGAGAAAGGTACTGACGTGTTGAGGACGTAGAGCACCGTGTGGATTATGTATGGAATGAGGTGTATGTTGCTCTCCCTCCCTCCTCCTCCGGTATCGACACTGAACGATTGCTCCATGGCAAACCGGAGAAAGAGCAGTTTAATGTCATGGACGTTGAGCTGGTAGGTGGGTTCCCGCTGCCCTGTGCATTCCTGGAGGTACGTGTTGTGTCTGAAAAACAGCACCGAGTGTTACTTCATTACATTTCCCAGAGGAAAATATTTTATAAGCAGTTAGGAGAGGTTTCAAGATCGCTTCCCCTTGTTCTCAAGGGGGGACTTCAACCACCCGGGCGTCTGTTGGAAATACAATACAGCAGAGAGAGAACAGCCCAGGAGGTTCCTGGGGTGTGTGGGAGAGAACTTCTTGGCGCAGTTGGTAAGGGAAGGTGCCCTCCTTGACCTACTGCACGTGAACAGAGAAGGACTTGCTGGAGAAGTCACTGTTGGAGGTTGACTGGGGAACAGCAATCATGAAATGATCGAGTTTTCCCTTCTCAAGGAAGTAAGAAGGGGGTCGGTGAAACCTCCACCTTGGACCTTCAGAGGGCTGACTTGGGTCTATTCAGGACATTGGTTTGGAGGGGCCCTTGGGAAGCAGGCCTCAAAAAAAAAGGGGCCTAGGAAGTTAGGAAGTTATGAAGGCTCAGGAGCAGACTGTCCTTATGTGCTGGAAAATGAGCTGGTGGGGAAGAGACCAGGATGGTTGAGCAGGGAGCTTTGGCAGGAACTCAGAAATAAAAAAAAAAAAAGAGTGTATCAACTTTGGAAAAAGGGTCAAGTGAATCAGGAAGCATTTAAGGATATTATAAGGTCATGTAGGAAGAGAATTAGAGATGCAAAAGCTTGGTTAGAACTTAATCTGGCCATCTCTGTTAAGGATAAAAAAAAAATGCTTTTATAAATACATCAATAACAAAAGGAGGGTCAGGGAAAAGCTCCACTCCTTATCGCATGAGGAGGGGAACATAGTAACGGAAGATAAGGAAAAGGCTGAGGTGCTTAACACCCTCTCTGCCTCATTCTTCTGTGATTAAAAACCCTTTCAAAACTTTTAATACGGTTTCTTCTTCCACAGCTCAGAACCTGAGCAAGTATCTCACAGAAAAGCTTTAAAGAATGAAGAGGATCTGAAAATGCAGCCACTGCCACCTTTGATTAACCTCCCCAAAGGGAGGCTCTTGGCTTACTCTGGCAAATCCAATTCCACCTGCACACACACACATACACCCATCAATACTATTTTCTCATGTCCAGAGCTTGGAATATAGCCCCCAAAAAGGCTGAAAGGCATTGAAAGATGTTACCACTCCTGATTTCTGGCACAACCAGACAAACCCAGTGCAAGGTGGACCGGAATATTGACAGCAGGATGAACCATCTCCATCTGCTCCAGGTAAATGGTCAGGCTACAGTAACTCACTTCCTGCAGAGGTTTGGAAATCTACCCACTGGGATCCACTGGTGTCAGGTTTTTTTACAAAGCAGGGGGTCAGTGGGCCATGCAGGAACCAGCGTTGTTACTGCACACATCTTCAGGACTGACTGAGGCTACAGAGGTGATGAATTTATTCATTTATAGGAAGCTGAGAAGCAAACGGACACCTGCACTGGGTTAGGATGACGAGAGCATCTGAAACAGCTCAGGTTCACTCAGATTTAGCTGCCACCATCTTTGATTCTGTGGTTTGAAGCCAGCTTGCCTCTGTGGTAACCTACTGACTCACCCATCCAAACGCAAAACAGCTCAAGAAGCAGCTTTTTTTTCTACTCACCGTGCTAAGCAGGTAGCGAAAGCAGACTCTGGCACATGAGGTCCCCAGACTGGCAGGAGCCCATTACACTTGGTGTTGGCATTTTGCAGGGCTGCACTCTCCCATTCTTCACGGCCGCGAGCCAGTCTGCATTGAGAAAGCAAGCCACACCCGGGCGAGTGAGAAGTAACCCAGTTTTTGTCTAAGAAACCATCAAAAAACTGACAATTCTGCTGCTGCTTTAAATTATGGACTTTATTTTTCAGTGCCCAGGTCTGACCTCTGCTTGGCACACCAAAGCAGATCGAGCCAGAGAAGCCCCTGACTGTCTCCAGGCTGTCAGTGACCAACTCAGCAGCAAACCCACCCCGAGTTACAAGGCCGAGCGTCGTGCCCACAAATCACTTGGGAAAATGCCATCAGCTCGTGATCAGAACGTTACCTTACGGCTGCCAGGTGACAATCGTAGTGGACAATGTTGAAGTGAGAGACTGTGCTGTACCCCTGTTGTTTTCGGGGCTTGTTCTCAAACTCCTCCAGTGCAACGCGCTTGGTGAAGGTGTAAATACCGAGGACTTTCGTCGGCTGCAACGACACAAGGGCTACGCTCAGGATTGCTCCCTTCTCTAATAGCTCCTGTATTCTGACACCACGCTGAATTTCATCTCTCCCTGTCCATACCTCAAAATCACACTGAGCAACACCCAGCTTTCACTGGAAACACAATCCCACTTCCCGACCCTCTCTGGAATTACTGATTCCAAGGACCAAACCTATGATTTCCCACTCTCCCAGAGCCAAGTGCATCAACCCTTGTGCAGCAGGATGCTGGCAAGTCCCCTCAGCTGGTCAGAGAGCTTTGCAAACATGTCTCACTTCACCTGAAACTTGTACCCCTCCCGGCAGATGCAGCACGTCAGCCCTGGCTCTTCTATAAGGTCCTCCATCTGTTTAAGCAGCGCGGTCTTGGTCACTACCTGACCCTTCTCGTTCGTCTGAAAGAGAGAGAGAGAGAGAAGAGCTCAAGCAGGTTAAAAAGAGAACGATGCCCACCAGCATCCCCACCACTGTCACAGGAATGCCCAACCCATTTCCCAGCCTGCTACGGGCAACCGTGTTTACTCTCCCAGCAGCACCAGGGCCCGAGCTCTGCAATATCTGTCAATAAATCATTTTACACAATCCCTTGTGCGGCAGCTTTAGCAAGACAGAAATAAAAGGTCCGTTAGATCACTCGTCTGCCATCAGTGCAAACGGACGTTACCGTCATCCCCAGAGTGCCCAAGGCCTTCTGTCTCATTGCCATGGCCATACGCTTCTTCTCCGCACGCGTCTCCTTCCGGGCAGCGTCGATCTTCTTATTCACCTCGGGATGCTCCCTCAGAGCCTCCAGCAGATTCTCCGCTAAGGTCCCGATCCCTTCGTCGCTGGACACCTGCTCCAGTTTGTGCAGGTTGGTAATGGAGTCTGTACCAATCAGCACCTAAGAGGGATTAGAAACTTGCTTCAGGAAAAAAGTGCAGGTGACAGTGACTGTTCCCTCTAACCCACCCGCGACAGCCGAGCAGCAGCACTGAACTGCAGCAGCTTTTCCCAAGCCTCTTTTGTCTTTGATGCTCCTGTGTTGGGGACACTGGACCTTAAAACTGCAGATGGGACTGGAGTAATTTGCCTCCACACTGGCCATTACTAAGAGCTCAGAAGTGGACATTGGATAAATCATAGAAGGGTGGGGGTTGGAAGGGACCTCTGGAGATGATCGAGTCCAACCCCCCTGCCAGAGCAGCGTCACCCAGGGCAGCCCACACAGGAACAGAGCCAGGTGGATCTGGAATCTCTCCAGAGAAGGAGACTCCACAGCCTCTCTGGGCAGCCTGTTCCGGGCTCCGTCACCCTCACAACAAAGAAGTTCCTCCTCATGTTGAGGTGGAACCTTCCACACTCACGTTTATACCCGTTGTTCCTTGCCCTATTGCTGGGCACTACAGAAAAGAGACTGTCCCCTTCCATTTGACACCCACCCCTCCGATATTTGTAGACATTATTAAGATCCCCTCTCAGTCTTCTCCTCTCAAGACTAAACAGCCCCAGTTCCCTCAGTCCTTCTTCACAGGGGAGAGCATTCTTAAATCAACACTTAGGTCCTAAGAAGCCTGCCAATAAAATATAGCTCACAAATCAACTTCTCTTCACATCGGTGCCTAAATCTCACATCACACAGAATGAGGTGTTCAAGTCAACATCTCTGCCCTCCAGCCTTTTCCAGACTGGAAGACAATACCTGATGCTGGTGGGTCTCTCCAAAGCCCAATAAAACCAGTAGAGAATTAACTCCCATAGAAAAAAAAAAACTGCTTATCTAGAGACAGAAAAAGCAGCATAACAAGCCGGTCCCGTCCTGCTTGGCTCGCAGGCCGGTCTCCTCACCTGCGTGGCAGGGTGCTGCGTGGCCAGTCCTCGGAGCAGGCGCAGGATAAAAGGCAGCGCGGGTCGAGATAAAAATTTCTTCCATATATCTGCGTCCAAACTGCACAGAGAAGAAGCAGCAGCAGCTGAAGGGCAGCCACCCGTCCCGAAAGGGCTCGTGGCGGTCAGCCAGCAGCACACAGCTTGCCGAGAGCAGGCTGCAGGCAAGGCAAGCACCCTGCCCCCTCCTCTGTTAATTAACGAGGTCGAGCCAGCTCTCACTCGGCCTTGGGGTTTGGTTTCTGTTTGGGAGCTGGTCATCAAGAGCAAAAGCTGTTACAGCACAAGAGGTAAGGAACGGGCAGGAAAAGCATCGCGAGATCCGAGACATCGGCTCGGATGGGTATCGAACATGAAGGCTCCTGGCATTTTAGCCCACCCCTGTCTCACCAGACCCTCTGCGTTACGGCTATACCGAGTACAAACGCTTCTGAACGTTGTGGTGATGAAGTGAGAGAAGGACGTTCAGGATTGTCACGTATATTAAGTAGTGATTCTTACTTCTTTGCACTGGGAATGTGTTTTTTCATGTAGTCAAGGGCGTTCTGCGTAATTCCCTTCTGAAGGATGAGATCTTTCAGCTGGTGGCCGTTGCTGTTGTTCTTTATTCCCGCTGCTATTTTACAGAAGCAGTCCAGGAAAACTTTGTCATCTCCACTGTGCTCCTCATCATACCTGAACAAAGAGAAGAAATGGTAAATTGGAGGCTCTCTATAATTCTCCGTTGGATTGTCGCTGAACACACGTATCTACTGCAGCTCAGAGGCTCAGAAAAGCTACTCAGACCCTTGTCACCTCAGAATAAACCCTAAAGCCCTGTTTCTCCAGCTACAAGCTCACATATTTCTTTTCAAAATGGCTTAGAAGTGAAATAGGAAATTAAGCTCATGCATCAGGAATCTCTGAGGCTTTGCATTACATTGAAGCAAGCATCGACGAGGCAAAAAAAAAGGTATAGACTTGTCAGTACAACTGAGAGCACGTGCTTTTCGGGGAAATATGACAACATACTTATCAAAGTTACAGTAGGGCTTGAATCGATCGACCAGGATCTGCATTTTCTCCATCTCCCCAAAGGACAGGTAAGGGATGATTCGTAACAGGCCTTGCAAGACGCTGAGGTTGGAACGGACAAAAGTGCTGTTAATCTGATCGAGCAACATTACCAGCTGATCTTTGTCACCAGTCAGGAGGAGGTTACCCTGCAGAGGAAGAAGAGCATGACTTATGTTCAGGAATAAATCTACAACCATCAAGAAAACCCTGCTCTAGTAGCTGGTAGACTACTACAGCCTGGCCCCTAAGATTGCCTGATGAAGAACAAAACCCAGCCTCGTACCCAAATGTCTCGTGGAACGGCTGTAACAACTCCTCTAGCTGACAACTGACTTCTTCCACTTACTATGAAATGACTGTCTAGTCAAAAAGGTCTAATGATTCCAGGCCAAAGGACATCAGATGCCTGTACACCAACAGTTTCAAAAGACGACTGAGAAACTATTCTCCTTCTCAGTGTAGCTGAGATACTGTTTTCATCCCCAATTATCTGGAAAATCAATCATGTTTTCAACATGTACCAAAAAACCCAAACAAGGCAGAACTGTGTCTTTTCTTGTCTCTCCCTGGCCCGTGGCCCAAAGCAGCAAGGAAGGGATCCAAGCGGTGCCTAATAACCCCCACCCCAACTCTGCAAGAATCATCCCAAAGAAGCCTCGCAGTGCTTTTGGTTCCAGGCACTCCTCCTGCCCCACCCCCGCGGCCTGCTAAGACATGCCAGCAAGCGTAACAAGGGTTAGACTCCCATTCAGCACCTCTCCACAGCTCCTGAATCTCAGCATCACTGTAATAAGGTCTTTGCAAGCCTCGGATCCCAGTCACCGTTTCCATCCGCGCGCCGAACCGCAGGCACTCACCTTGTCCTCGCTCAGAGGTTCCGCGTTGGATTCATCCAGTATGATCTCCATTATGCTAAGCACTTGTTCCGCCACGGCCGCTCCTCCGCTGTCCTTACTTTCCTGCTCGGCCACCAGAGCCTGGAGAAGACAGCAGCAGTTATTGTAACACCAGTAGTAACTGGTTTAACTGACACCCCCCACACACACACGCTAACAGATAATCTGCAGAGCCAGTCCAGCAATATTGCAGCTCTCTCGTAGTTGTCAGAAGGCAGCACGACAGTCGGAGGTCGTTTAAAAGCATGGAAATCCATGGAAACCCCTTTAGGACGGGCCAGGTTGTCCTTACCAAGTTAAGAGTTCCCAGCATGACATTCAAAGTGTTCATCTCCGGCTTGACCAACTGCTGACGATTTATTTTCACCTTCACACAGTAACTGAACAGTTTCAGCAGCACCTACAAAATACAGGGAATGAATTCTTTACAGTGCCTTCAAAATGCACAGGAGGGTTTTGCTACCACAGGTTGTTCCCATACTTCTGGGGTGAAGTACAAGCCAGATTTTTAGACCAAGAGGACAGTTCTGATTTTCAAGTAAGGCCAAGGCAGAACATAATAACTCTAGCAAGACAGGATTTAGTCTCTTACTCACTCTTCAGCTACTGCACACTTCCAAGTCTTTGTAAAGTTGTTGTAAAGAGGAATGGGAGAGGGAAAGAAGGAATTTCTCAGAATTTCAGGAATTAGTGAATTGAAACCTCTGCTCCAACCCTTAAACTGCACCACAAGGCAGACAACTGAACTTCACTAACATTTGTGGCATCTTCCAGAACATAACTCTGCCCTAGTTAGACCACACCTGGAATATTGTGTCCGGTTGTGGGCTCCCCAGTTCAAGAGAGACAGGGATCTACTGGAGAGAGTCCAATGGAGGCTACGAGGATGATTAAGGGACTTGAGCATCTCCCCTGCGAAGAAAGACTGAGGGAACTGGGGCTGTTTAGTCTTGAGAGGAGAAGACGCAGAGGGGACCTTATTAATGTCTATAAATATCTGAGGGGTGGGTGTCAAGTGGAAGGGGCCAGGCTCTTTTCAGTGGTGCCCAGTAACAGGACAAGGAACAGTGAGTATAAACTTGAGTGTAGAAGGTTCCACCTCAACATGAGGAGGAACTTCTTCACTGTGAGGGTGACAGAACCTGGCCCAGGCTGCCCAGAGAGGTTGTGGAGTCTCCTTCTCTGGAGAGATTCCAGATCCACCTGGATCTGTTCCTGTGTGGCCTGCCCTGGGTGACCCTGCTCTGGCAGGGGGGTTGGACTCGATCTCCAGAGGTCCCTTCCAATTCCCACCCTTCTATGATTTAATGATAACTTCTGACCCCAAAGAACAGAAGCTGCAACTCACGGTTAAGAGGTGCCGGCCTTGTTTGAAGTCTTTGATCCCAGTCAGTCTGTTGAGCATGCACTCCAAGCCTCCACACTGGGCCATGACCCCTGCCATCTTGTAAACTTCTTCCTCATCCTCCTCTTCATCTATAGGACAGACACAGGTTGTGAAGAGAGGAAGCAGCTACAACATGGCACACAATAACGTGCAGCCCGCAGGGGACAGATCAGGGAAGCAAAAATGGAGAGTACAGCAGGACACAGTTACCAGCAGTTCAAGTCACTTCGACTATATCAAATTTGAAAAGAATTGAGCAGGAAAGTGAAGAAGGGCCAAGCAGCATGGTCCCTGTCTCACGCAAGCGTTCGCATTTAAAGTAGAGACTTAAAGGGCTGTTAAAATCCTCCTCCACTTTAGGTGAAGCAGGTAAACGTAGCCAAAGCGACGTCAATCAAGTTTAAGCTCGCTGCTGTAAGGATGATAGTGTCATCCTCAGATTTCAAATCTAATCCCAGCTTTCAGGAGACAAACGCGTTACCGGTAGTGGAGTCGAGAGACTCGATGAATTCCTCAGTTGCATCTCCCAGTAACCCTCGCATGCGGTAAATGATCCTCATCGGCTCCCCCTGCGAGAGAGGAGAGTGTTATAGGAACTATACCTCTGTGGACGCTCAGGGATGAGTTCAGTTCTCGTTACTGAGTGTAACAGGCACTCCAGCCCCAGTTCTCCTTCGAGCTGTTCTGGCTGCAGATGGTAACCCCGAGAAACCTTTCACTCCCTCATTCTCCCCTTACCGAGATGAATTAAAACCAACAGTAAAGTCACCACCTGCAACAACACCACTAACTCATCTCTTGATTCGTCCATCTTTTTATGACCAATTAGATGGACAGGGCTGGTAATAAACAGCCTCTTTCTCCTTACATCTCCTCCAACAGTTTCCTCGAGCACCAGTGAAAGATCCAGCCCAGGGAAATGTGGCTGTCTATAGAGAAATGCCTGCTTTCCACGGCGACCTTTCCCCCCAAGGGCACTACACAGCGTACCTGGGAAACACAAGGATCAGGCTCAGCCCAGGAGAAGAAGCAGAAGAGGCTAATTGGGTGAGTGCTTTCAACTAGATAAGATCTACAGCGACGGAAAATGGAAAACGAGGAGTAAAAGGCAATTTAATGAACTTTCAGTAAGACAGTCTGTCACTAAAATGACAGGGCCAAACCCACTGAAGCACAAGCCGTGCTTTTACCCTGGGAAAGGGCTAATTTCCCCGATGCGTTTCCCAGCTGGAAAACCTGACAGCGCATCACTAAACTTTCCATTTTAATCCATAGGTCTGAATAAAAAAAAAGCAAAAAAAAGCAGAAAAGAAAAATCCCAGATTTGGGAGCAGGAGACCTTGCGAGAGAAAACCTGTCAGAGAGAGCGCGCTAAGCCTAATGTGGAATAAGCAGCGCTTAATGTCACGGCAAATACATAAGCACAGGGAAAGCCCCGGGGGGAAGATCTGCTCAAAGGCCACGCTAGAGACCAGCAATTAACACCACAGGGGCCCTGGTAAAACGGCAGATGAACAAAAAAAAAAAGCCGGCGAGAGACAAGGGAAACAAAAAGGGGCCTGAGGTTGCGTTCTTGTGCGCCTAGTTCCTAGGGAACGTGAGCCGCGGCTCCAGAAGCGCTTTGCTGGAGGTGCACCCAAAGGGAGACAGATGAAAGCTTGTTCAGCCCCGGGGAACGCCGAGCAAACTCTGCCTTTCGGCACCAGCGCCGTGTCCTGGGCAGCTCCCGGGCACGGCGGGTGCCTGGTCGCCCCGAGCGGGGCAGGCTGGGGTGGCACCGGCCACCGGGACCCTCAGGAAGCTCAGCAGAGCTGAAATCAGAACTCACAGATTAAACCCAGCACCTCACTTCCCTATCCAGGTTGGCACCTTACTAAAAAACCGTCACTGTCAGCGAGCTTTGGGTTTAATTTTGCAGCACAGAAGGCTTTTTACTTAAATATAGCTTGATGAGAGCCATCCCCCGTATCGTAATTCACCAGAACCAGGTGTTTCGGTTGAATTCTTCCCCACAGAGATAGCAAACAAATGGTTTTAGGAAACTGAGGTTTTAGTCAAAGGTGACTGCAACTCAAGAGTAAATGAGGACTGAACAGTGCTGGGCAAATGAGTCGCCTTTTATGACCTCAAGTGTTACTCGCAGTGCCTTTAAAGAACATACTTGTCATGGGCAAGATTCAGCCCAGAGGATTTCTTCTCAAGGGGAGTTTATTCTAGTGGCTACAAGAAAAGGAAGGTAAGAGCTTGTTCCAGCTCTGGAGCTGACTATGACATGGTGGACTAGTTCCTTAAGACTGCTGGGTCCATTTCTTCATCTGAAAAACCAGGCAATACAAACTACTCGGAGCAAACCAGGAGGATGAAACCTGTCAAGTTCTCGAGATCCCTACGTGAGAAGTACAAGAGCAGAAGTGTAAAGTATCACGGAAAAACGTTGGGTGCTCTCTCTGCATAAATAACTTGGGTTCAGTCTCCGAAGCGCAGATTGCAGGAGCAATCTGGTGTCCCTCTCTGTACACACACATGAAACCATCACGTGCAGCCCGAGCGTGAAACGCGCTTTGAAAGGGGGTGACACAAAGTTCAGCTATCTCCCCAGAGCAATGCAAGAGAGCCTGTGACTCAAGAAATTTGTTGTTGACAGTTCACCTGATAACTACAAAGGTAAGTTCAACACACTCACCCCAGTCAGCATCATGTGCTTTTAAATCACTTCCGTCACCAAACTGAGCAATGAGCTATCCTGAGGGAGCACAGAAAGGTGCTGAGCCAGTAAAGAAATCCTGATTTGTGTGATTTTTAATTTTTTGGTTCTTTTTTTTTGTTGCTCTCCAACTCAAACTGCTTTGTTCTGTGAAGGTATGTGGAGATAACACAAACCTCATTAGTGGGACACCACACCTTCTTGTAGACCTCAGCCACAGGCAGATCCAAACTGATGATCTTATTGTTCACCAAAAGCTGAAAGGGAGAAAATTAAAGGTCAAGAAGCAGCTCCCACGGCATCGCTGTTCTAGCAATCACCAGCTGCCTGGAAATGGTGTCCCCACACATCCTTGCACCAAATCCACACGTGTGCATTCTCACCTCCATTCCGCTGTCGTCCTCCAGCAGAGCTACCAGGTCACAGTCCTGACAGATTTTGTTCTTGATGTCCCTCATGAGTGGCCCGATGCCAGGCTCATTACTGCTGTAGGGATTTCCTGGCATTCTGCCCTGTAAGAAGTCTTCCTGCTGGGGATCTTTCTCCAGAGTCACAAAGAACTCAGTCACTTCATTCTCCTCCTAAACAACAGCAGCAGAGGCAGAGTGAGTAACTCTTCTCCTAACCACGCTCTCATTCCTCCATTTTTATGGTAGCGAGCGACAGGACGTCCCTAAACCAACAGTCCTTCAGTGACTGGTGCATCCTGATGAGTGGCTGCCACACACATGGTGCTCACAGGATGTCCAGTATCATTTCATAAGCAAACTCCTCAGCGTGGAACGATACTAGTGGTTCTGCTTTTGTGCACAGAGCGTGCCACAGCAGGGAACCTGGATACTAAAACCTCCAAGTTGGATAGCATACTACTTCACTTCTACACTGGTTAATTTTCACGGAATCACAGAATGTCAGGGGTTGGGAGGCACCTCCAAAGATCACTGAGTCCAACCCCCCTGCCAGAGCAGGACCAAAACTAAAGCAGCTCACTCAGAAATACATCCAGACTGGTCTTGAAAGTCTCCAGAGAAGGAGACTCCACGACCTCTCCAGTGAGTCTGTTCCCATGCTCTGTGACTCTCACAGGAAAGAAGTTCTTCCTGACATTGAGGGGCAACTTCCCATGCTCAAGCTTGAATCCATTACCCCTCATCCTCTTACAAGGCATGAGTGAAAAGAGATTGTCCCTGCCTTCTTGACACCCAGCCCTCATGGATTTATAGACACTGATCAGATCCCCTCTAAGTTTTCTCCTTTCCAGACTAAAAAGCCCCAGGGCTCTCAGCCTTTCCTTGTAAGGCAGGCATTCCAGCCCCTTCATCATCCTCTTGGCCTCCATTGGACTCTCTCAAGTAGATCCCTGTCCCTCTTGAACTGGGGAGCTCAGAACTGGATGCAATACTCCAGATGAAGTCTCACTAGGGCAGAGTAGAGGGGGAGGAGAACCTCCCTCGATCTGCTGGACACACTCTTCTTAATGCACCCCAGGAGACCATTGGCCTTCCCGGCCATAAGGGCCCACTGCTGTCCCATGGAGTGTTGTCTATCAGGACTCCAAGGCCCTTCTCCACAGAGCTACTCTCTAGCAATCACCTCCTAACCTCTACTGGTGCATTTTGTTGTTCCTTCCCAGGTGCAGGACTCTAATTTTAAATCATTACCGTAGACACCAGTGAGGATTTTTATGCCCAAATACAAGCAACTGTGTCTATTTAAGGAGTTTAACTTGACCAAGGATTCTACCATCTCCAGACTTACAGGATAGATAATACTGCAGAGCCTCTCAAAGATGAAGACTGGAGTCCTGTAGTCATCCAGGCTGTAACGTTTGGCAGTCTCTATACACACGGCCATAAATGCTTTGGTTTCAGATTCTGTGCCTGCCAAGAAAAGGAGGTGTTAGAAACGATGCAGGAGTCAGTTTTACAGGTTCCATTTGAACTCTGCGCACACAATAAATCCGTCTGCAATAAGCACCATTCTGTGGTGCCCTCTTCTTTTGCATATCCACTACTTAAAAGATGAAAGGCTATTTATTGGTATGTTTACCAGGAAACCCCTTTGCATGCTTGGGCTGCAGTAAAGCAATCCCATAAAAAGGAAGAGGTTTAAATCCCTGGAAAATAAGAGACGACTCCAGGAACGTTATTTACCTTTTCTGTGCCAAAAGGAAATATTGGAAGGTCCAAGACATTTAAAAAAAAAATAAAAATCCCTCACAGGATGTTTGGGGTTGGAAGGGACCTCTGAAGATCACTGAGTCCAACCTCCTTGCCAGAGCAGGACCAAAACTAGAGCAGCTCACTCAGAAATGCATCCAGACTGGTCTTGAAAGTCTCCAGAGAAGGAGACTCCACAGCCTCTCTGGGGAGTCTGTTCCCGTGCTCTGTGACCCTCACAGGAAAGAAGTTCTTCCTGACATTGAGGGGCAACTTCCTGTGCTCAAGCTTGAATCCATTGCCTCTCATCCTATCACAAGGCACAAGCGAAAAGAGGTTGTCCCTGCCTTCTTGACACCCAGCCCTCATGGATTTATAGACACTGATCAGATCCCCTCTAAGTCTTCTCCTTTCCAGACTAAAAAGCCCCAGGTCTCTCAGCCTTTCCTCATAAGATAGGCATTCCAGCCCCTTCATCATCCTCTTGGCCTCCGTTGGACTCTCTCAGGTAGATCCCTGTCCCTCTTGAACTGGGAAGCCCAGAACTGAACTCAAAAGAAGTTCTTTGCGGGGCTGTAGCTATCTGCTTTGTCACCTTGGTGGCCCCAGACTCTGGATTCAGGACCTGAGGTGGTTTTTACCTGTTGTCATATCCTCCAGCATCTCCAGCAGCATGTCCTGGGTTTCATCGATCAGCTTCGTTCTCTGCACCACCAGCTTCCTCAAGCAGAGGTAACCATTCAGCACCGTACCCACCAGGCGGCTTTTGAAGTGCCTTTTGATGGACTCCACCTCCACGAAGGAAGAGAGGAGACCTAGAAGGCAATGAGATATTCAGGATGCAGGAGAGAGAGTTTCATTTGTTAGCTCTAAATTTCCTGTGGCCAGCAAACAGGGCAGAGTTTCATAAAAGCAGCACAGTAAAATGGCTCGTTACAACTCCTGTTGACAGGCTGTGGTTTGAAGCTCACTTTTATGAAGCAAATGGTTGGAGGCAAAAACCCCTGGTCTGAGAGAGCTGCCTTGTGATTTACACCAGGCAGGACCAGGGCGAGGAAATGAGGAAAGGGTAAAAGGAGCTTGATATAAAATTCTGCACTTGTGGACACTGTTCTGCCACAAGGTACTTCAAAAGCAGATGACTGTTCCTCCTCTTAATATTAACGGTAGGTCTGATGCTGTGACAGCAAGTGGGGTATGTGACTGCTCAGTTACACCACCAAATTGGTCACTCCTGCAACAGAAAATCAGGGAACACTTGGATTCTGTCCCATGACATGTTTATCAACATCAAGCAGCCAGGCTTCATGCATTTCTGAAGAACATGGAAGAGGATACCGAAAAGAATGACCTAGCTAAGGGTGCACTGCCATTTCCACCAAGGTTCTGAAAAATACATACCCCAGAAGATTCAAAAAAAAGAAAAGCTACCACAGAGCAAGGAACTAAGGTAGGAATCAATCAGCAGTGCTTGTGTGGTCCCAGGAATCATACTGTGCAGTAATTAAGGAAAGCAAGATGACAGTTTGCTCACAATACGTTAGCACAGTTCAAGTGGCTAAAACACAAACTGGCCACAAAAAATAAGGAAAGATCCATTCAGGGGTTAAGTGCTAAACTGATGGCAAAACCCCACCGCTGACAATTGCAAAGCTCAGAATCACACCTCTCTGCAGTTCTGCTGGGTGCTGTCACAGAACCACCATCGTCCCGCCTCTCACCCTCCTACAGGACTTGTGCTGATGCCACCAAATACCTGTGAGACTCTTCAAGGCATATCCCTGCTGCAAATCAGTGCTGAGTGTTGCTTCCTCCAAGGCAAGTAAACGAGCTATTTCCTGGAAATAATTAACAAGCCTATTAGGAGAGGAACCTGCAGCACCAGTAATGAAGCCGGCAAGTGTCTAACGTGGGCTACAAAAGGAAGACAGCAAGAAACAGGGTGAGACACAGAGAAACCACAACTGCCATGCAGCAGCAGGGGGAGAGGAGAGAAAAACTACCCCAAACATCCTCCTCGTTTCCTCCCTATACCTACCTATGACCACTGCTTTGCTCTGGGGGCCCTCCAGGGTGGACTCGAGGCCACCATTAAATACAGAGGGTGTCATCTGCCTCTTTGGAGTGCACCAGGGATCACCACCGTAAGCTCTTAAGACTCAACACTCTGAAGATTGCAACTTAAACGTGGTGCTTCTCCAATGGGCTGTAGCTGACACTCAAGGAATGGGAGCACACCTAATCCCCTCCTGTCACCAAGGGCTTTCGGAGTTCAGCCTGGCAGCTAAAACAGCTTCCAGCTTGGACCTGGTGCCAAGTCAGCATAGCAATATTTATACTCCTGAGCATAGCTGCCCCCAGAGCAGTTAATTAATGTGCACCAGCCAATTTGTGCTGAGGAATGTTACAGCTGGGACTGACCCCACAGGGTAGCTCCTTCTGTGCAGAGGTGACAGCACAGAACCATGAATTTCATAGAATCAGAATTGTTCTGGTTGGGAAAGACCTTTAAGGTCATCAAGTCCAACCATTAACCCAGCACTGCCAGGGCACCACTAACCCATGGCCCTCAGCACCACAGCTCCACGGCT
>WTSP01012910.1:49297-75212 GCA_025331215.1 Actenoides lindsayi | reverse complement strand
AGAAGAAAGATAGAAAAAGGTGTGTTTTGTAAATAAAGAAAGACGCTTCCTCCCCCCCCCCCCCCCCCTTACACTTGCCATTCAGCTGGGTGGTATCCAAGAGCAGAAGATTTCTTTCTGAGTCCTGTGAATTGTATTTTTCATCACAAGTCAGCTAAAGAAGCCACTATTTCCATTCATATTAGCTCCTGGAGTTATACGTAGCTAATTTACAATAGCTTTTTTGCTTTCTGTGCATGAAGATTAAAAGCTAAATAGCACCGAGAATAACACTACAGCATCTTGCTTGCCTTAACCCACTGGGGTATCCTCAGATGCCTAGAGATCATTCAGAAGCAAGCAACCAACCAACCAACCTGCACTGCAAAGCAATACACTGCAGAACAGTTGCTATGATGCCCAGTGCTAAGAAACACAGCAGAGTTATTTGTGAAGTTTTGAGGCTGGAAAGACATGTTTAGCACAGTCAGGAACCAGGCCTTTTCATTCTTTTAAACGGACTATTTTTTAGGATGCACTTTACTAAAGCACAATCCTGAATTAGTATCAGTCAATTTACTAAAGCACAACAATCGAATTCCATTTCATTTTTTTGGCCCTATGGGTGTTATGAAAGGGAGTATATCTGGAGAAATAAAGAACAAAATCCTAATGCTCCGTTTCTTCAGGCACAACTTTCCCCTTCCATGGTCTTCCTTGCTCCATTCAGTATTGGATTTGTGGCTACTGTTCCTGGCAGGCAATGAAGAAGCTGGAGAGAGAGATTCCGTGGAGAAAGCAATCCAGGAGAAAAAGTCCTCCACAGATGAAGATTAATTTTCTCAACCCTCCTTTCAGCAATCTGCAATGCTGTCAGAAGATTCAGAGAAGAATCAGAGGGGGTTTGGGGAAGGACAATGTCCCTTTAACAACAGGTCTGCACTACCAAAAAATCCTGTGCTGAGGAACACTGTAAGCTAAATGAGATGACTATGTACTCCTTCTATGCCCTAAAAACTACCCTTCCCTTCTAAGAGAAGAATCTCCACTCACAGTGGAAGCTGTGGGACCCAGGGACCTGCCTACAGCTGGCATTGTGCAGATGGGGATAGGTAGAGCTGCCACTGATTTATAGGCCACTTATGAGAAATTTTTGTGAAATTATTTCAGCAGCACTGTGTGGGTATGCAATCAGGGTGAGAGCCAGTGGAAAAGCAATGGCATAGCAGCTGGTTGGTTTGGCAGACTAATTATGGGGATGGAGTCTTCATATCCATCTGGGTCATCGCTTCACATTCATCTCAGTTGTATACTAGGGACAAGGCCATTACTCTTGGATAGTTCCTTGGTGACAGACACGAAATGGCTCTGCAGGTCCAGACCAGTTTGCAGTGCATTCTTCTCCTCCTTAGAGTGCCCCACATGACAGGGACTAATTGATCTTCGTGTTGGCAGTGCGAGCGGAGATCTCAGGGCTGATCTACTTGGGAATGGCACCCAGCTTTGATGTACCATAAGAGGCCAGCCTGGAAGAAAGCTATCCCACCAGATTCTCGGCCACATTGCTTCTGCAGTCACCCAGAGGACAGAAAATTCTTCCACAATCTCATTAAAACACATTCAACACAGCAAGACAAAATGGCCTTCGGCAAAGGCACATCAGTGGCAGACAGTACTCAGTGCAACCACTCCACCACCCTTTCTCACAGCAGGATTAAGCTTTACGTGGCTGCCACCCTGAACTGAGGTCACTGTCCATCTACAGAAAGCCTGGCAACACAGGCCTTCGTAGTTAAAGATCTACGACCTAAAATAAACATAAAATCTTTGCAGTGAAATACATACACCCAGTTCACAGCTGCAGCAGCCCCTCAGTGCATCTGGAGCAGGTGATGGGGAACTCTCTTGGGTGACAGCCTGAGGAGGTTCACAGGACCAGGGTGAGTTACAGGCTGCTGCAGGGCACAAGCAAGCGGTCATCTGAAACGCTGAACAGCACCACGGGTTCAGTTCTGCAGCCAGGACATGTAAATAACTCCTGGTGAACTGTGCTCAGGTTAAAAAGCAAGTTCACCCCGCTCATAGCTTTGATTTGAATGTGGGTTCGCCCCCTGTAACCTAGAGCATGACAGCATGCAAGAGAACGGGTCTAAAATCCTCCATGCTCGCTGAGTAAACAAGCTAATTTGCAGTCTGACATTTTAGCTGTGTCTTATGTAGATGCCTTTCTGCTTATTCAATACTTCTGAATAAAAACTCTTAATAGCGGTGCAATAATAAATAAGGTATTAATACTATGCACCGCGGACGCTCAGTACCTTCTTATTTTCTTCTAACCTCAACAGGGGCTCTGAAAATTATGCATTTTTTTTTCATAACTAAGTTAGTAAGTATTTTCAATCAACTGAAAATAATTACTATCAAGAACAGACAGCCGTATGCACAGGGCATATATAAAGACAGCGAGGGAAAAGTGCAGGAAATAGAATGAGAACAAAAGAGAATGAGAGAAGATACCGTCAAACACCCTATATCCTTCCAGCCTAGAGTTCTGTTTTTCATGTACAAGAAGAGCTGGCTTTCAAAACATTCCTCTAGAGGCCTGGGATGTACCCCTGTTTTTTTGGAGGCTCTCTGACCTCATCACTCCCAGGCTGCTGAGAGGCTAGCTTATCTGTGGAGCTCTGCCAGGTCACACCAGATGCAGTTTACACAACAAACTGGCTGGTCAAGGTTTAAGTCCCAGCCTGGTTTTTAATCATTTGATTTCAACAGTTCCTCATTTACCTAATTCACACAACTCAGCCTATGATTGAGGGGTTGTTTTTCTTTCCTTCTTCTTCCAGTACCTGAACACAGGCACGCTAGCGGTGCCCTGAGGATAAAATGGATAGAGAAAAATCAAGAGCGCTGCAGCGGGCAAATGCTATCACCGAGGCCAGCTGGCCCATGACAGATCCCATTCGACTATGCCTCACATCTTTATCGTGCTCAGCCCCACAAACATTGCCTTGACCAGGTACTCAGGAAAGTGCTCTGGGATGCGCACCCGGAGCCCGCGGTTCTTTCGTTCTTTTCATGCCATCTTGTCCCATCGTCACTGTTCGTCAGAAACAGTAACTCGGGTTGACATGGTTCCTACCAGAGACAGGAGCAATTGAATTATCTAAGGACAAAGCTAAATACTTGCTTTTAAAGTATAACTGATCTACTAAAAGTAAGTATTGTGTTGGACGTGCCATGTCATATTTATCACGCTCGGCTTTGCATTGCACTGCTATCTCCTGCAATGTCATTTGAACAACATGAAGTCACATGGAGCAACATGACAGATGCCTCAGAAATGAGCAAAAGACACTCTCTAGACTCCAGGTCCATTATAGCTCATCCCAAATAAAAGATTCAAGGGATATGAATAACTGTGTGCCTGCAGACCAAAAGTAACTCAAGTCTTCCCAATTATCTGCAGAAAACAGATCTCCCTCAATTCACCTGCTTTTCACATAATTAATGTTCTATCTGCCTCCATTAAATGTGATTTCATTATCATCTTCCTCCAAACAACCTGATTACAAAATAGGAAAAGCTCTTCTTTCAGCTTTTTATCAATAATAACAATCCCAGGGAATGTTCCAGATAGAGACAGACTCCTTCTTAGCACAATACTGATTATAAAACCCTGATCTCCCCTCCACTAGGAAGAGCCACCACCTTGAGCAGTCTCCATAGATCAACAGAAAAACACTTCACCAGTCTTCACAGGAGCCTCATCCTTTCCAAGAAGGTTGCTCTCTTAAATATTCCTTGAGAAATTTCCAAAGGCAATCCGTCATTAATAACATAATACTTTTTATTACAAAGTATCCTAGAAGAAAGAGCATCCACGTGTATTCATCTTCGAATTATTGAAAGCTGTCTAGTTTTTACTCTCTTTTAGTGGAGGAGGAAAGAAAAAATACAGGTTATATCTGCCTTTCACTGAAAACCAGCTCTCCTTTTTCCAGAAATATCCAAAAATGAAAGGGCAAAGTAGCTCTGCCCATCCTCCAGATCCTGCCGTTTTCCCCGTCCTTTTAATATAACCTCCATAACTTTTTTTTTTATTCTGATATAAATGGACTTGCTTATCCCGCTCTGTGCCCCACATATTCACTAGATGAATACAATAAATTGGCAAGTCTGGTCTGACTGGCCATATGCTGTTCAATTTGTATCTGCTGGTGTCCTGACCTCACTTTTGTCAGAGCTGCTAAAAAGTCCAGCTGAGTAGCTGAAATATTCTCCTTTACCTGAAGCTAAGAAAACCATCCTTTCCTCTTCCACAAAACTTAATTTGCTTTTCCAAAAAAAAGAAAAAAAAAAAAAAAAGAAAAAAAAAAAAAAAGAGTAGTTTATTATTGTGCTTCTCAAATGTCTGAGGAAATACATAGAAAATGCCTGGCACATATGGTATTTTTATGTGGCTTTTATTTTTTTTCCCTTGTCTACAAGTCTGCACAGAATTATTACTATTTGGCACAGAGCAAAAGGAAGTCTCCTGTGCATAACATGATTTAGTCTGGCCGATAAAGTGGAAGTGGAGTTCCTCATTGCATACTAAGTTCTGCTGGATACCTTTTGCACAAGAGAGAAAAATTGCAGTTTCATGTTTTCCTGAGATGATACGTTTCCCGTCAGACAGCCTCATCTCTCTTTTTCCTCAACTATTACAATTTCTCCCAGCAGCAGCTCTCCAAATTTCCCACTCTCACATATTGGCTCTCTAAAGACAGTTACTCTTGTGCACACAGAATGGCCACCTAGGAACTCCCTCGGGGGGGGGGTTCCCTCCTTCAGAGAGTGAGCTGGATGGCCCCGGGGACAAGCAGAGCCCTTGAAGGGAGGGTAGGATGCCTCGCTCCCCTTCACAGCCCAGAGGACAGTGCCACTCTCTTTGCTTCTCAAAGGCTCATGCCGCCAGTGCACCCAGCCTGCTGCTGCTGCATTCTCCTGCAGCTCCCTTTTCACTAACCTCTTCCTCTCCCAGCAGAATTCCCAAGGCTATGCTGCCCAGACCCCAGTCTACCTCGAACAGACGTGGCTCATCTCACGCTAGATATTCTGCATTCCTACCACACTGTGTGCAGCCTCCCCTGTTGTCTCCCTGGTGCTGGGAGCTGTGAAGCGGTAAGAGATTTCTCCTCCGCCCCAGCCCGGTGCTTGCTTCTGTATCCAAAACACCACATCACATTTGAGATACTGATAGCTTCTCAAAAGGTAAGTACGAGTAGCTATTGCTAAAGGAGAGGCTGTCCATAATCCACTGCGTTTACTGGCATCTATCAGCAGGGTTGGGTTAGCTGTACTGGTCCAAACTGGTTGCCAAATACAGTGTAGTAAAGCAGACACTGTTTCTCCAACCCATTACATTTCTTCTCTGATGCTTTTGCAGCACAACACAGAGCGGGTGCTGCCAGTGAGACTGCCTCATAACGGATGTATTATTTGATTTTTAAAAGCATCAAAAGCCAACACTAAGCGTTGATGGACTAATTTAGCCGCACTGTGACACTGGAAGAAGCAGCCCATGGCTGAGGGGTGGAAATGTCTTCTGCTGGGACAAATCCCATCAGCATTTTTAGCCTCGCTGCCTCGTAACACAAAACTCACTCGATCGCCGTGCATGTTTAACAAGCAGGCCAGCCTGGCCTCCATTTCCCCAGAAGCTTTTGGCCAGTCTTAACCGACCCTGGCTGAAAAGCAGCAGCTTCAATGGTGTGACAAATGTCACCACCACAGAGGGAACAGACTAACAGAAGGGAAATATTACTGTGACTCAGGACCAGCCCTCAGAAAAACCCTCCAGCAAGAGGCAACCAAGTGTCATATCTTTAGCCACTCGCTGGGTGCAGACACCACTGGTACCAATGTAAGTAGACACAGCATCACTTCTCCCCATCCCATGCGTATTCATTCCTCCCCTGCCCCCCTGGAGCAGACATCAGCCCCCTCGAGGCACCTTCCCTCTCTTGCTGGGCTCTCCTCCCAATGCCCCTCACCGCTCTTCTCATTACCCAGCTCTTTGTCTACCTGGGTTTGCACAGTTAGATGGCCTCACGCCATACCTTTAATGTCAGTGGGAGCCTGGACATGAAATTCAATAAGCTGAGGATGATCTGTAGGGTCCCTGCCGTTCTTCCTTCCCCTATTAATTGCCCTCTCCTTCCTTTCCTGTCATATTGTTTTACCTATTACTCCATGCCTAATAAATTATCAGTAATGCTCCAGCATCAAACATTTATTATCCGGAGCACCACGTGACTAATGAGTGAGTTAACCTCCAATTTCTCCCCGTATAATTCACGCACATTGATTTTACATGAAAAGAACTCTTGACTTACATCGGATGACCCTGGTAAATTTAATCTCTTTAATACTTCTTCTTTCTAAATAAATTCTAAAAAAAAAAAAAAAGTTTCTCACCAGTAAAAGCTGCATTGCAACTTGGAAAAAAAAAAAAAAACCCCTCCTTCGATACCCTGTTGAATTAATCAATACAACTGAAAAAAATCCAAACCTGAATAAAAAGTCTCTGTATCCTCCAAGTGCTGGCAGCTCAGCCAGCCTGACAGCGTTGTTACAAATGTGACAGGTAATCGTAGCTGACAGCTGGTGTCAAAACCCACAGCTGGAATTTAGTGGCTGGCTGGAAGAGGTGCCAGTTTGGGGCCATCTTATTCCCGGTCTCTTCACCCCCTCTTTCCCCATGGCACTGCTTCGGGACCGCTGACCCAAAGGGCAAGGCTGGGCTGGGAGCAGAGGGTCAAGACAGCACCTCCCAAGCCCTGGGGACCCCGGGAATCTGCTGCAGTGGGTGCTGACAGGCCTTGCAGCTACAGCAACGCTGCCGTCCCTGGCTTTCCTTTGCTGGGTCAGAGAACTCGCCGGAAAATGATGCCTTGGATTTTGTGCTGACTACAACGGGGTGCTGCAGCTTTTCCTTAGGCTGAGAGTTTTAAACACTCAAAAACTAGCAGAACCTTTGCAGAAAACTCATTAACAGGAGTCAGCAGAGTGTTTATTTAGATTATGAAGACAGCGTGCCTATCTTCTCCATCATGCATATGTGCCACACACACAGCAGAGGGTTGATGCAGGAAGGCTCGGGGAGACAGGCTCCAAAGTGCCAACCAGAGACAGACTGGTCAGCTAGCTTGCCCAGCAGCCAGGACCACATCTAGGCCAGGGCTTCACCACAGCTTATCAAAATGAAGAAAAAAAAAGTGTGGGGAAATAAAAAGTGATTTTTGCCACGGGAAAGACATGTAGCTGGGCACAGACAGGGTGGGGTTGCTCCTTCCATAGGGAAAGAAGGAAGGCAAGAAGGACTCAAGCTGAAATGCAGGCAGAGAGGAGAGATGGGCTTGCTGCTCATCTAGCTGCTCAAGGGAGAAGGCTGCCAGGAAAGCAAAGCCACAAGCAGTACTCTCTCCATCCTTCCTTCACCACTGCAGCCAAGGCGGGCATCTCACACTTCTGCTGCCGGCAGAGCCAACAGCACAGCGTGCTGCTTCTGCCATAAACTGCGACTCGCTTAAACTCCTGCCCTTCTCCCACCCATCCACCACCAGCACCTTTGACCCCACCAGAGCAAGGTGAGATGCTGCTCTCTGCAAAAACGCCTCCTCCTCACCCAGGGTCCGAGGTCCCAGCCAAAAAGAAGGGAGAGAGCAAGGGAGCAAGCTGGGCAGGGTCCCATGCCGAGAGGGACAGGCTCCGGCAGCGCTTTGGAAACACGAACGTCTTCGGAAGGGTGTATCAGGTCGTGCTGCCAGGGAAAGCCAGTGGAAACAGAAGAGTTGTGTTTAGGTTGTCCCATTAAAATATGTCCACTCCCCTCTGAGCCTGCATATTTTACAGTCTCGGCATACTTTCCCTGTTGACAACTCTGGCATACCCAGTGAATTTTTTTTTCATAAGTGAACTCACTTACCAAATGCATATTTCAAGCTCCCACAACTTGAGGAATAGAAGTTGCAGGCTGAAAAAAATAGCAAGGACCAGACAATAAGACACTAACATCAACGTTGCAGAACATTCAGGGGCTTGAACACGTGCTAATTGAAATGGCTGACTCATTTGCATTATTCGTAAGTCATTCATTATTATTCCTTTACGTGATAAAATTATTAAAATATTTTGTATACAAAAAAGAGGTGAGGATCGTGGACATTTGGACTCCACATAGATGGATTTAATCTACAGGATGCAGGAAAATCATGGCGGAATTATAGATACCCAAGTATTAGGAAATATTGTATTTCAGCTTCCCAAGCATTAGAATTCAATATAGCCAAGTATTACAAACATCTGTGTTGCCTCAAGAAGTCCTGTTACCAGGCAAATGTCAAGAACAGAAGATAAAAAGAAATCGACTGTGCTTGAGAACGTCAGCATATGGAGGAGCAACCCAAGCCTGTGAGTATTTGTAACATTTTCTCTGATGATAACAGCTTTGGATCAGACCTGAGAACAGTTATGTATTATTCTAAATAAACAGCCTGGTGATTTCTTCGTGCCAAGTAGTTCCTGGTAGTGCTTCACAAAAGCTTAAAAGCACCGTCCCTGTATCACCACACCCGTCCCTGTATCACCACACCCAGTTTACCCCTGTTCCCCCCAAACAGCCATTCTAACCCCAAGATTTTTTACCAAAGAGATGCTGGAGAATCGAGTCAGGGCAACCAGAGTGCCCAGCTAATCACAGGCAGTGAAACAAACCTCCTGTCAACTCCTTCCACCAAGCAAGCAACCAGACTGGGTTGTTTGGGTTTGTTTGTTTGTTTTTTTTAAATAAAAATTAAGAAGAATGGAATCATCATTCTCTAAATTATTAAAATCTATAATAATAAAAATACAGAGGAGGTAAAATATTCAAAATATTATTTTTAAGAAACACAGCCCAGTCTTGCATCGGGCGTTTGCTCGGCGGCAGGAGTGCTGGGAGATTCGATTCACCGCGGATGAATATATTAGAAGCGTATGAGTTATTACAACAATTATTATGCATAATTATCATTGTATTATATAGCTATGTAACTATATTATTATATTGCCGCAGCATGTTGATATGAACATAGGGTTGTTACATTAATTGCTATATTAATTATAGCAATAATTTACTTTCTATTATTATTATTATTATTAGTGTAAAGCCTTCCGATTAAACGACAGGCTTTAACTCCAGCCTTACACCCACCGACCCTTCCGGACCATCCCCTCTGCCTCTCTTTTTTCCCCAACCCTTCCTCCAGCAGCTGCCGCTTCCCTCGCATCCCCACCGCATTTCGCGGTATCTCCTGCCATCTACTGCTGCCGCCGAGGAGGCGGTTGCCGCATGTTGCCAAGCGCGGGGCCAGAACACCCCCTTTGCTTATTAAAAAAAAAAGACAAAAAAAGGGGGGGGAGGGTGATGCGGGTGAAGGGGAGGCACCGTGAGCCCGGCCGCGGGTCCGGCCCGTCCCCAGGCCGGGGCGGGCCAGGGCCGGGCTCTGCCCGAAACCTCCCCGGGGGAGGAGGGGGGGAGGCTCAGCCCTTAAGAGCGGCCGCGGCAGCCGCCGCCCCGTCCCGTCCCGTCCCGTCCCGGCGCGGCCATGGGGGAGGCTGCGGGAGGAGGCAGCGCGGTCCCCCCGCTCCCGCCGTCGGAGGCGGTGGGGGGCCAGGTGAACGCCCTGACCGTCCTGGCCTTGCTGGAGAAACTGGTGTCGATGCTGGAAGCGGTGGAAGGGCAGCAACGGCAGATGGAGCAAAGGCAGCGGGGCTTGGAAGGGGCGGTGCGGGGTATTCAGGGCGACCTGGGGAAGTTGTGCCGCAGCCACGGGGCGACGGGGGAAGCGGTGGAGAAGCTGCTGGAGAAGTCGCGGAAGGTGTGCGCGCACACCCGCGCCGTGCGGGAGCGGCTGGAGAGGCAGTGCGACCAGGTGCGCAGGCTGGAGCAGCACCACGCCCAGCTCCTCCGCAGGGACCGCTTCAAGGTGCTCATCTTCCAGGTGAGGAGAAGTCGAGGGGAGAGCCCAGCGCTGCTAACTCCTAAGCAAGCCGCTTTTTTTTTTTTTTTTTTAACTCTGAGCAAAGCTGGGGGAAAGAGCTGGCTTTTTGCTAACTCTTAGCCAGCCTGGAAAGGTGGCTAACTTAGCAAAGCAGGGAGAAAAAAAAAAACATCTTTCAATCTCGGCAACCCTGGGCGGAAGAGCTCTCTTTTATTCTTAGCAAAGTTAGGAGAAACAGCCGCTACTACCTCTGGCAAACTTGGGGGAAGAGCCTGTTTTGCCAGCTCCTAGCGAACCCGCGGAAAATGCTGCTGGTTTTTGCTAGCTCCGCAAACTTGGGAAAAACACTCCCTCCCCCTCCCCTTCCCCCCCCAGCTCTTAGTAAACCTTGGAAAGAGTCTTTTTCTTTTTTTTTTTTTTTTCTTTTTTTTTTTTGCTAGCTTTTAGCAAACTGTGGAGAAGGAGCCTTCTTTTACTCCTGGCAAACTCGGAGAAAGAGCTGTCTTACTAATTTCTGAGAAAAGAAACCACCTTTTAATCTCAGCAAACTCGGGGGGAAAAGCCATCTTTTTCCTATCTCGTCACATATGTCAGGAGTTGTTTTGGTGTGGTGTGGGGTTTGGGGGTCTTGTTTTCTAAGCAGGCTTGCGGAGTGCCCGTTATTTTAGCAAACTCTTGGCAAACTTGAGGAAAAAAAAAAAAAAAAAAAAAGCTGTTTTTGCTAACTTTTAGCAGCGCCCCTAAAACCGGCTCTTGCACCTGTCCTCGGAAGCAGGAGGGGGCAGTGCTGACAGCTCCCTGCCTCGCTCGGCCTCAGCTCTGCTTTGCTCCTCAAGCCCTTCGGGCCCATTCAAGGATGAGCTAAAAATTCCACTAAAAAGTCATTTTCCTGGGAGTCCATCCAGTGATAGGCAGCAGTTTGCATATTTTCCCCTTTTTAAGCAATGGTCTGGACAGAACACGGCGTGAGCTTTAACTAAACACAGGACGTGACTTTCACGGCTTTATAGAAACAAAAAACCCAACCCCACAAAACACCAGCCCTCCCCAGTGCACTGGGGAGGAGGGAGGGAGAGCGAGTGTGGGGCTGGAGCAGCTGCAGGTTGAGCACATCACCTGCTTCTCAGGCTGAACTTGTTGGCTGCCTGTTGCATCTGTCAGCAGCTCCTTGGGTTGTTGTTCTTTTCTCCATTTAAACAAATGGGAAAGAGAGCAGAACTGGATTTTTTTTAAAAGCTGGCAGGCCTGGTTAGTGCAGAGAAAGGAAGCCCCCACCTTCCTACCTATTGTTCTCCCAAATTACTGCCTAGGCTTGTCAAGCCAGAAGAGGAGGAGCTGTGGTATGTACAGAGCGTGGCGGGCTCCACCCTGGAAGGAATGTGGAAATTATGCCGGGACTGGGTAAATTAAAAGACACATGTTCTCTGGACCCCTCCAAGTATTTTAAGGTCTGGTACTCTAAGTGAAAACATTGCCCTCTCCCAGGCTGTGTTAGCTAATGAGTGGCTCCTACCTCCAGGTTCAGACCTAGACCTTGAACATTTCATGTGGGGCAGGTGCAACCAGCTTAGCCCAAGGGAAGGTAATTTTTGTGGCATTTTCACTACCTGCAAGTGGGAGAATTAAGGCCTTGCTATTGCAACTTCTTCCAGAGAACCCACATTTAGCATTTTGAGATGACCTAGTGTGTAGAAAGCGGTTGTGCATGGGCAGTTGTGGTTGCCTCAGCTAGGGATCCCCATTACTGCTGCCTGGGGGCAGTGGTTTGCAGACACTGGGTAAGAGTACTGGTAAAAGTCACCAGGAAGGGTTTGAAAGGTAAAGCAGCATCCTGACAGGGGAAGGCTGGCTTGCCTTGTTTCCTGACACTAAATAGTATTGCAAAGCTAAGGCCTATTTAAATCTCCAAGCCTTTCTATAATACTGGCTCCTAAAGTGCACCAACGCAAAAGCAAACGACACAAGACCGTGTCCCAGAACAACAGCTAAAGAAAAGCCACTGGGCTGGTACCTTTGGGCTGGAGGTCTGTTCTGCATTGCTTTTACAGGTATTTAGTTGACTGTGTTCCCGTCTCTCACTGGTAAGTTCGTTGCCAGCTTCGAGGGGAGATGAACTTAACTGGTTACAAGCCGAGACAGATCAGGAACACAAGCCTTAGAAAAGAAACCACTGCTGTTAAATTCAGTTTTAAAAAAAATCAGCTGTCAACTGGGAATTGCTCCTGGCACTGGCCTGTTGCTAAAAGGCAGCACGTCTGTCTGGAAAACCAAGGCAGCCAGCAGAGCTTCCCAGGGCGTGGGAGGGTGGCCGGGGTGGGGAGCACCCGGGCTTTCTCTGGTGGAGCCTGGGAGGAGCTGGGATTTTCCATGGGGGAAGCGGCTGCACCCGGAGCCATGGTGGGTGCTGGAGAGGCTGTGACCATATGGCATCGTCACCAGCCTGGGCAGGTACCTCATCTGTGTGCCTGTCTCCTCAAAATCTCCCTGTGAGGTCTCCTAACTGGGTGGAGGTGGGATGACCTACTAGGATAATTGTAGAGAGGGAGAAGAGCAGATAGCTGGCTGGGTTCTGTACTGCCATGAGCAGGAATCCATGGAAAAACAATTGCAGGAAGGAGAAGTCACAGCAATGAAGCCATATTGACGCCAGATTTCTGTAAGAACAAAAGGGAAATGTGGATATATGAGACTTCAGTTGGAGGATTCTTCTTTTCCACTGGAAAAAAAACCCAACAAACATATTCCAAAATTTCACACAGCATGTTTCTCATTAGGACCCACTCTTCCAGCACAGGAAGACAGATCGATATGAAAATAAAAATACACATTTGTGATTCAGTTCTGCATTCACTGCATACCTCGAACTCCCTGATACTTTGTGGGAGCACAGAGCACAGCCAGAACACTTGACTGAGCTCCAGCTTTCTGTTTTATCAAACTTCACTACCACTCCCCAGCATCAGCTTTCCCTCAGTGTATATGCTGCGAATGAACTGCATTCAGAAAAGTTCAGCTATTTACATATTTTCCATTAAAACACTCTTAGTTTTCTCTCCCTAGACTGTCTGCATTGTTCCTAGTTTGCATAGATTTCTTTAATTGATGGCATATTTTATCGGAACTCCATTCTAAGCATTTGAGAATGCGAAAGTTATTACAAATGCCACAAGTGACACAGCAGTTCAGCAAAACACTGAAGTGACTGTTTTAAAAATCCTCGTTAAGCTTTGGCATTGTTCCCCTCTATTTTGTTCTCGCCACATGACCTGCTTTTTGGTTCTGGTTTGGTGGGGTGGTGGTTTTTTTTTTCTTCTTTTTTAGCTGCAGAAGCAAAATGCAGGATAAAAAAAAAAAAAGGCTCATGTTTAATTTTTCAATTAAATAGGACAGATAAAATAAGTCAAAATTACAGATTGGGGTCAGGCACAATGATATTGAATCCCCTTTCAGATGCTGCTCTTGGTAAAGCATAGGTAGAATCATAGGATGGTAGGGGCTGGAAGGTACCTCTGGAGACTGAGCCCAACCACCTTGCCAAGGCAGGAACACCTAGGGCAGGCCACACAGGAACAGGTCCAGATGGGTCTTGAAAGTCTCTAGAGAAGGAATGCTTGGTCCTGAACCGAAGCAAGAGGAGGGCACAGGAAATTAGCCATTTGCTTGTATCTTGTTGTTTGGGTCACTGTCATAATCTTTCGAAAAAGCAACTTCAACTCAAAAATGAGCGCGTGAAGGAAACAGAAGAATTACAAACCAATAATACTGTTTTCTAACTGCCAGATCTCTCACTGGAGCCTTGCAAGGATACAATACTCTGATATTGATTAATGACAAAAATACCTCACATGGCTCTTAAACCTTGGCCCAGCAGTACTGGGGGGTCAGGTGCAGCCAACACCCCAGCATGGACAGGACGTGCAAATGGGTGGCCACAGCAATTTCCTTCTCCTCGCCCACTGCCCCAGCCCCCTTCCTGCCCTCCTCCCTCCCTGTTGTGACATCCAGGTCTGAAGAGCAAGTACTTGTCCAAAGCAAAGTAGGTGGAGCTATAGCTGGTTTTTAGAATGATTTGTCTTCTTTCGACCTATTGTGTGTAGCAAGACAAGTTTTAGACTAGTAATCATTTAGGCATATACCATCTACGAAGTCCGGAGGAGCCTGGAGTGCTGTAAGCATAAGAAAATGCCATCTCCCCTTCTTGAAGCACTCCTGAGTAAATCAACTACCTGTTCACTCAGGCCGTGCAGTTTTGTAGTACACTGTTACAGATCTTACCTTCCTTTCTGGTAAAAGATGTGGATTAGACGATGAAAAAGAAAGTTTCCGAGAACGGCTGATCAGAGCCACGGGGAAGGCAATGATTTTAACTTTGCAGGTATTACTAGCATTAGCAAGAGTTGTTCTACACAGAGACCTTGCACTATTCTGTCTCCTGGAGAAAAGTAAAATTCAGAGGAGCTAGCTACCTACAGTTAAGCTCATCTGAGAAAATGCAAGTGCTGCTTCTGAACTCGGGTGTGGAAAATAAAAAGATAGATTGCTTTCTCAGAATTTTAGATCAGATCAAGAAGAAAAGATCAAAGTTCTTACTTTTTTTTTGCATAGCAAATAGTTACACAATTTGTAACAGTTGCATTTTTCACTGCATTGTTCTAGCATTCCTAAATGAATTACCAGGCTGCTTGAAAAATGTATCAGAAAAAAAAGTACAGCTGTCAATAAACTTGTGGGTCAAAAAGTTACCAATAGCCCACTTGCAACATGCTATCAGTAACTGTATTTGGAATAGAAATGTCCGTGCAACCACAGAGCACTCCTACTATGCAACTTTTGTACTTCCAAAGCATTTTATTTACTTTATTTGTATTTGCATTTTAATAGTTCCTGTGATTCTAAAGTCTTTCGGAAATGTGAGATGGGAAGGAATGCCAATGCTGTTTTACAAGCAGGCTAATAGGTGCCCAGAGGCTGATGTTTTCCAGGGCCGTGCAGGAAGCTGAGACAGGTGATTAATGCCAGTACTGTCTGATGGCCAAAGACCACCTAGGATCTGCTTTTAATTGAACCATTAGCTCATTATTTTGTGGTATTTTTTTTTGTTTGTTTGTTTCTTATAAATACGGATGGTTGGACAGTCTCCCTCCTACACAGTCACAAATTTGATAGAAATTGAAATACAATCTATGTCCATATTCTCCTGGAGACTGCATGCAGTACTTCAGTTGAACATGAATACCGTAGGTACAGAGCTAAACTGACCTTGAGAAGAGCTGCACGGGCCCATCTCTGGCACAGGCTGCACTGCGATCAGTCTCGTACGACACCACTTTTCTAGATTAAATACTTTAAAAGTTATGACCCAATCTTTCCTCATTAAAATCAGAGTTTTCTATGCCATTCAGGCAACTTAGCACCTGAACGTTCCGATGTTTAAAGCTGTATGCGACTACCTAGGTTTGGAAAGAATGCACAAGACACGTAAATTGTGCTTTACACCAAGTCCTCATGCTCTGGGGAACAATTTTAACACTGCACCTACTGATGTAATCCACATTTCATTAACTGCAGTGGAGAGAAGTTATAAATATTTGTACTGCAGTTACAGCTGCTTTCACTTAAAGCTGGTGCAGGTTTTCTTTGTTTTGTTATCTTGGTCACCGTTGCCGATCGTTGCAACAACACTATAGGTGTCAGGAGAAGAGCTCTGGCTTTACAGGCTGTTCTAGCAGGCAAAGGGATTGGAAGGGTTTGACTGTGCCAGTGGATCTGGCTGGGGCCACTAGTCCAGAAAGGCATGCAGAACCCATAGAAGGAAAGCACATACAAACTGTCAAACAGCTATCCACTTTCTGGATCCTTTCATTTTTATATCCTTGAGTGATATTCATCAACACACTTGAATCACAGTATGATATATATATATATGATTATATACCATACGATTATGACATGATAATATGGTTATTTACCACATACCTATGGTATAAAATGATTCTGCCTGTCTATGTACATATTCCCAAGTTCCCAAAGCAGTACAAGTTAGCTGGGACTATTTTGTTTTTAAAAACAACCTTATACAGCCTCGACAGCAATTTTAACCCAAGACACTGTTCTCTCCAGTGATCACAACTGTGCGCTCAGGCCTGAAATAACGAGCCTGAACTTTGAAGTCTATGTGGCCTTTTTCCCCCCTTAACTGTACACTCAGGCCCACCAGGGACAGGCCTGACACTATTACAACCATTTCACTCGGCACTTACTGCTTTTCTTATCTGAAGGTAAATACGGGGTGGGGAAGAAAATCCTTCCAAGCCAGGAGTAAGTGATGTTGCACGCACTCTGTCTGAAAGCGAGCAAAAAGGTAACGAACAGAGACTGTGCAGCTCTAAGCCATAACAATTCTGAAAGCAAAAGGCAGCGTGCGAGGAGCCTCGTTTTCTCTGCATGGGCAGCTGCCTGCAAAACCTACCAGGGAACAGGGTGTTCATTGTGCCGCCTCTCAACTGCTCAGGGTTGCAGAGCTTCTGCACTCGACAGTCACAGGGGTCCTTCGTTACGGGTTGCAGCATCAGCCCTCGTTCAGCCTCTTTTGTTTTCGGGTAACAGCTTTCTTCCCGTTCCCTTTCTTGGTTTGTTTCTAAAAAGCAATAATTTTTCCTCTTAGTTCGAAGTGACTTGTAGTGTTTTCTATGTAGTATAACGTCTTTTTGCTTTTGTATGCCATGAACTTTGTATTTTTCAAGGAGCTGTTCTGTCCATATTTTTAATGTTTACCAACCAAACTTAGATTTCTTTTTTTTTTTCTGTAAATAGCTGTACAATAGCACATACTCTAGACATCAAGGAGTGCACGGCTTCTCAGTATCAACAATCCATTTTTAACAGCAACATACATTTGTCTGAAATACAGTGAAAGTGCTAACTGCACTTGCTAAGATACTTGGGGATGCAACAAACATCCCTGCAGAGATATTCCCAGTCTTTAGCTAGAGAAACTGAAAGCTCTGAGGGGTTACATGACTTGTGAAGGTCTACGTAGGGGTCTGTACTATGACCTGCTTAAGCTATCATACCATCCCTTCTCCCCAGGGATAGGTGTACAACTTCACAGCTTAACTCTTACTAAAGAATATCTAATTGAAATGACAAAGAACGGGATTTCCATTCTGTATACATTCCAAGTCACTCTGAAAGAGAAATCTTAGAGCTGACAGCTCATTAGTCTTGAACTTTAGCAGCTAATGGTTCAGTGGGCTTTGAGTGGCTTGTTACTCCTTAAATATACTGAGACAACAAGAGATGTTCAGTACTCTTCATCTCATCATGGGGAGAAAAGAAAAGTAATTGTTCACGATTGTGCTTTGTTTATTAAATTCATGTCCTGTGAACTATGAAGCTCAAATATTGTCAATTCTTTCAGGAGGAAAATGAGATCCCTGCCAGTGTTTTCACAAAAGAGCCTATTCCCAGCATTACAGAAGGAAAAGAGGAGCCTGCGGATGAGAACAAAACACTGGAAGAAACTTTGCACACAGTGGAGTTGGGGTCAGATGATGAAATGTTTCACGAGGAAGATGATGTGGATGACAGTGCAGAGGAGAAAACAGAAGAATCAAGAGCTGAGAAAATTAAAAGATCCAGCCTCAAGAAGGTAGACAGCCTCAAGAAAGCATTTTCCCGTCAAAACATCGAGAAGAAGATGAACAAGATCAGCACGAAGATTGTCTCACCTGAACGGAGAGAAAAGATCAAGAAATCACTTACTGTGCATCATCAGAAATCCTCTTCTTCAAAGAGTTCGGCTTTCAAAGTATCTCCCCTCACATTCAACGTGAAGAAAGTCCGCGAAGGAGAAAGCCCTGCTGAAGCTGAGGACAGGCCAACAGAAACTACAAGCAACAACCAAGCCGAGAACGAGGATGAAATGTCATTCGCTGACATGCACTCGGATATGACACCTACCACCTCACTGACTGAGGAGGGCAAAGCAGTAGCCGATTCTCTCGAGAAGGAGGCCAGGATGGAAGGGAGCGCCACGATGAACAACAACATCGAGCTGTCCATTGTTGAAGATGACGAAGAGTATGGGATGCCTCTAGAAGTTTCTAGCCAGAAACTGTACGATGAAAGAAACAACCCAGCCGGCGGGGAAACGGAACAATCGGATGAAGAAACAACCCAGGCAGCTGTCCTGCAGATAGACCAAACCGCGTAATCAGTCTGAGCCTTCTGTCGCCTCCTGGGCACGCACGGTTTTACTTAGACACGTAACTGGTTCCTGCTACACAGGCAGCAGTAGCAATTTCAGTTTCTTCCACCCTTTTCTCTGCAGTGGTAATTTATTGCATCATGTTGGAATGCAGAGTGAACAAGGTCAATGACACAGGTTGCAGCGCACTCCATTTTAGGCCAAGTCACTGGTGTTTATTAATGTAGCGATGCTGTCAGCTGGCATAAGAGACTAGCAGGAAAAGAGTATGTCTATCAGAAGCAAGCTGGTCTGCTGGCTTTCATATAGTTAGGTCAGAAGGCATGTGTGGAGAGTATTCAAACCCAAACATTTCTGTCCTGTTTTCTTCTCTCAGTATTTCACAGCACCGTGAGCAGTTTTGTATGTAAATGTAGAAATACCAATGAGAACATTTGATTTCGGTTTCCTCGCTACGCTCTGTGAATACTAACAGCCTCAGCAACTTTGCATACAGGTAGAGTTTGTTGGGGGCATTGCTCCAGGCTGCTGTAAGACTATAAGAGCAGAGTACTTAGAGGGCGAAGCCGAGAAGTTGGTTCCACCCATTTCAGTGGGGGAGAGATTTTTGCCGGTAGTCTCTCACCATTCATTCACTTAGATGAGTTGTCTGTGTTCAGGTGGAAACAAAACGATGGTTTTCAATCGGCCAGAGTTATGGAAGCACACTAGTGACAAGCATGACTGTGTGGTCAGTCACTGTACCTTTAAGGGATCAGAAATTGAGAAGAAAAAAAAAAAAAAGAGAGAGAAGGAATTTGACAGAAACATAGTTAGTCCAAAGAAAGTATGAAATGCTATAAAATGTATAAACAGCAAAAAGAAAACACCGCAATATTAAATCTATACTGCCAGCTTAAAGAATATATACTCAGACAACACTAAGTAACTCTTAGTCTTTATAGCAATATACTATTAAACTTCGCACCTGCACAACTTTGTATCTCAGAGTATTTTGAAAATAGCATAATTTATCTTTTTACAGAATTATTTCATATATAGAGCTATATCTACACAGAGGAGTTAGGTAATTACAGGGATGTAAGGACAATTCTTTTCAAGAAGGTGAAATATTCTTTTAGGCACGTCTAAAGGGAACAGTGTGTTAGGGATTGAACTTCATGGCAGGGATGAGTTTACATAAGGATGAGTCTGAGGATTTGATTCTCTGCTAATAACTTTCATCAAAGCCACCTACCTGCTCTCAAAATTACCAGTCTGTAATTTTTCAAAATTAATTGAAAATGAGAGGTTACAGGGTAGCTCGTTCACTAGGAATGTTCATTCCTGTCACTTAACAAAGGTAAGGGGGAAGGGGGGAAAGGGAAGCACAATACCCACACAGTTACCTTACATCCTTGTTTGTTTATGCAGTGGGTTATTTTTATTTTTTTTATATATATATATATAAAATTCTACTGATACTTAACATTGCACTAAAAGGTTGCTTCCTTCAGTTTGTATTTAGAATCACAATTTACAGGGAAAATAAAAACTACAGCAAAAAATACCATTATGAAACAGCTAACAGGTATTACTCCACAGGAGTAACATCTGCAACCAGTAAATCACACTGGAAGTTAGTCGATAAGAGCTTAGCGTAGGTGAGTACTATTAAGAGTTAAACTCTTAAGTGAATGGTATCATATAGGAGATACTGTTTGTAAGAAAAATCATGGCGTAACTTGTGCAGCTATATTTTTATTTTGTATTAACTGCGATGGATTTCAGTCATTTTTACTTGTAACTAACTGCAAATATGACAAATAAAAGCATAACATAACGCACAGCCGTGTCAGTCCTTGGGAGAAGTAGTCCGAGAAGCTGGCAAAAATGAAATTTAAAGGTCAAGCATTTATTACTTAAGTTCACGTCCCTGTTGTACCTATACCATTTTCTCTCCTTTCATTTTCTCTCTCTCTCATTCTCTGCTGTTATTTAGCAATGCAAAAACCAGCGCTTCGCTTTCCAGGCACTTGTCAGATCTCTAGCCCATCTGAATGTAGTCAGGCACTTTCCAAAATCTGCTAGCTCCATCTGCATTTTTTTATTGGACCGCAGCACACTTCTGATACTTTAAATAGTCCTGAAAGCGTATTTATATTGAAGAGTGTACTCTGTTTATGCACACAGATAAACTCCCATCTTCTAGAGTGCCACATAGTCTTTAGCGGGCTTAATTTTACTGACAGACCAAAGAATGCACATTTAACCTTTATGTAACAGCTGTCAACCTCCTACAGCCACCAAGCGCTAACCAGGAACCCCAGCATCATGTTTACATTTTGCTTTCAGATGTGCCTGGTTTGTTTGTCCTGCTGAGCTTGAATTCAAACAATACCCCGGCCACGCTTTATCCCGTTCTAGAGATGCTGAAATGAATCCCGTGCACAGTGTTTGAAGAGCATTGGTTACAATGCTATCCAGTAAAAACCCCTTGGAACTGCAGATGCTGAACCTCTGTGGGAATTAATTCAAATACTCACCTCAGTATATACTACACACACAGCCATCAGCTGTAGGACTGGAATTAAACATCTTCTCCACCACGACTGCACGTTTACAAGGATGAGTGGGCCTGTAATCCTAACAAACAAGAAAGAGTCTTTGCAAGAGAGGAATGTTTACACAACTCACAGACGTCTGCTTTTGTGCTATCGGATAACCTAGAGGAAGAAGCAAGCTGAGGATCCCAAGATGTCCCCCAAGCTGTTTCTTCCCCTCTCCTTCCGTTCCCGAGTCCCGACTAAAAACATTAGCCTGCAAAACTTAGTGTTTCAGGGAGGAGACAGACTGCAGCACCAGCAGCACTCCATTCTTTTAAGTATCTGAAGTATGTGCCTGGATCTTGTCAGGCTGGCAGCTGTCAAGCATATGCACGGGTATTCCATGCTTGTGCTGACAGGTTTGTCTACATGATTACTTTTTATAAAAACTGCTTGTTTACCCTTCTTGACACGATAACATGGGCACAGAGCCTGCCTGTGAGCTCCGCTCATACCATGATTCCTTGGAAGGCCTGACCCCTTAGCTGCTCCGTGGATTCAGAGTTCGACCTCCACGGAAACCGGAGGGAACTTTGCACAAAGAAAGAGGGTGTGATAAAGTCCTTATGGTATAAATATTTAAACCACCAGCACTCAGCAGCTGCTGATACTTCCATTTTCAATGCCAGAAAACCAGCTGACATGTCTGTCCCCTTCTAGGGGAAAGGGCAAAGAGCATCCTGTTGACCCCCACGTGCTAATCCACGAGCCAGCTCCTCTGTGAAAAGGCACAGACAGAGGCTTTCTGGACCATTTCACTGTCAAATGAGCGAGTGCAGTGAAAGCCCTCATATGGGCCTGACTGAAGCATGTATGATGATGAAAGGGACAGGAGAAAGGGAAGAAGGAGAAAAGGATTGGAAGGTAAACTATACCTGTATGGCCTCTAAAGTCATACGACGAAAACCATTTGTTGTTGTAGGCAGTAATGCCAAACAGTCACACGACTGATGACTGATTGTCACTTAAAAAAAAAAAGAGGTAAACTCAGAAGAAGTAGTGAAGTAATGGCAATTTGTTAGAGGGCAAACTGTTCATCAAGGGACCAGCCCAGTAATGAAAGTCGGTGAAAAGCCTTCAGCTGGCTCAAAGGACTCTCTGAGCCATACAATGTTTTCGGGCCACACACGTAACTGCTGTGACCATCAGTTAAGAGCTGTGTGCGTAACTGCGTGGCACGAAACCTGTGTATCTCCCCAGTCCAATCTGCTTAGCTCATCAAGAGAACAGACAGTTTTACTGCCATCAGCACGGCGGATGCACCAGTGTGGCAGAGAGGCAGGCTGCAGCCTGCTTTGCAGGGTCCGTTGTGAGCAAAATGTCAAGTGAAGTTCTGACTGCAAGGTCTTTGCTGCTGGTAACTGCAGACAACGGAGCAAGCGTAGCTCCAACTCCTGAAATCCAAGTCAAATACACAGATAGAAAAGTGGTACTGTGACCTGCTGAGACACACACGCTCACTCTGGGTGTCAAGAGGAAGGTGTCAGGTAGTCTTCCTTCTTGCAAAGAAAAAATGTTCACCACCCAAGGAAAGCAAGCAGGCAGCTCTTTGGTCCCAGTCCCGGTTAAGGTTTTTGCCTAGGCAACTAAACAACTGGCAGGAAACAACTGCCAGAGCAGCCCAGGGGGTGCTGACTCAGCACGTAAGCATCTGCCGCTCTCTGAATCACAGGCCTGGCTTTCCCAAACCAACGGGAAAAGGCTGATAGCCACTTTCCACCAGTTTAAACTGCCTGTTGCTAGGGTTTTGTTTCAGGACCTGCAGTTGAACTTGCACCAACCCCAGGCTCAGTCTAACTGCGTGCATAAAGGAATTTTAATCAGCATACTTGCAGCTGCCGGTGGTGGCTGATCTTTCCTGCCCTCCTTTTGATCAAAATGCCTTTTGTCCCTTCCTCTCCCTCCACCAAGTCATTTGCAGGAGTCTGAAGTGCACACTAATTCAAATAAGGAACTCTCTCTAACTGCATGTTGAGAACCGGTAATCAATGTCATCTTTAATTTTTCTTACATGGTTATCCCCTTTAATGGGGTGTGCTGCAGTAACTGAGAATGAATCTGCTTCAGGTTAAGCTAGAGATTGTTATTTATTTTTCTTTCAGATCAGAGATTAATACTGCTGTATGACCATTGGCACTAACCTCTTTTTCCATAGCAACACTAAAGAGAACATAAACTATGAGTCATAATTTCTCTCTGGAGGACTTTTTTGTAATTATGATCATTCTGCAGTTCCTAAAATATGTTAGCTGATATATAGCTCTGGTATAACAGCTTTGATTTTCCTTCATTTGAACACACAGGCGGAAAGAAGAGACTTCCATTATTTTCTCTTTCTCAGGCTGAGCTAAACACTACACAAAGCACCATAGTTTCGTCATTCATTATAACTGTGTGGCTCCTAAAAAGCCCAGAGCAATGTTTTCCTTATAAAAGTGGAAGAGGTTTCCTGACTTTCAATAACCTTAAACGATACTGACCTTCTAAAACAAAACTTGTGTCCTTTACAACACAGTTAGTAAATTGGGGGGTGATAGCTGGAATTAATCCAAACTGGAAACTGTATTATACTGGGTGGTGGCAAGGTTGCCCACTAGCATTGCTCCTCTGCCAGTCAAGAGCTTTAAACTCCACGCCATTTCGTCTCCCACAGAGCACAGCTGTAATACACGACCCAAATTCAGTCATATTCGTGCTTCTCTTTACTCCCTTCAGTGAAAACCTGACCTTGGAATAACTTGTCCATGCAGGTCCTTGGAATATCTCAACAGATGAGCATACCAGACCATCACAAGAGATGGTAAGACTTGATTTTGTGTGAGACTGGTCTCCTGTATTTCTCTTGGAACACAGTCTGCTGTGTGCTGGTGTGAAGTGCTCAGAAAACCTATAGTGCCTGTTGAAGGAGAAGAAACAGGAAAAAAATCATTAGCAAATCCAAGGACACCCGCCTTTAATCAAGTCATAATTAAAATGGAGAGCCGGAACACGCTCGCATCAATCCCTGCTCTGCAGCGTGACTCCCAACAGCTACAGGAAACCCAGACTGCACCAACACGAAGGATACGTGGTTGGCTCTTGCGTTGCCAGTACAAAGCAGTGCACACAGACTCAGGCTTGTGTAGGCATACAGCGAAAGACCAGAGCATGAACTAATAGTATCAATCACTCGACAGAGTACTCCTCCCTAAAGGTTTGCGGGGGGAAAAAAACCCCAAGGCTTCCAATTCCTGTACACAGGGAGCAGAAGGTCATTGTAATGCCCCATGCCATTAGCTCCAGCGAGGGGAGTCTGGCTCTGTCATCTTTCCTCCCTCCCATCAGACTTGAGCTGTGTAGAAGTGCAGGTGATGTGGATTGTGCTGGCTACTGAAAATGTGCAAGACAGCGTTAGGAACAAATAGCACACAGGGGATGTCTGCACTGCACACCATGTACACATACCTCATTTAGATCAAGTACCAGGCACAGCCTAACTACAGAAACACAGCCCTGCATTCAAGCAAATTTATCTTCTTTCTCAGCTACTTAGCTCCTCGTGTCCCATGCTATTCATTTAAAGCAAGCTTCAGCATCTTTTCGGTACCCTGCCAACTGCAGTTATATATGCCCTGATATTACTTGTTCCTTTTGACATGCCTGTAGGCAAATGAGCCCCGTGAGGGTGACAACATGAGCTGCATTAACCAGCCGCCCGGTCCCTGAGTCATTACAACTCAACACGGCGCTGTGAGAGGCATGGAAAAGGGGACAGTGAGAACGTCTGACTAGCAGTAAACAAATTAGGAGCACACAGAAGTTGTCTGCCTTTGCAGAGTCAATTGTCACTTCCACGCTATCACAGTGGAGGCTGTATGCACTGTGTGATGCCTTTTAAATAATCCTCATTTTCCTATGAGGTTTACCATTTTACTGTTGCTGATTGGTGACTGAAAGGCAGTGAGCAGGTTATGACTGAAAGCATGAAGAGGTTATATGTCACATGAGCCCCGTGTAAATAAGTCCTAAGTAAATCTGAAAAGACAGGGTGGGGTTGTCTGCGTGTCCAGGCGTAAGCTTTTTAGAACTACTGTGTCCTCTGCATGCCACCACACACCTCTTCAAATGACAGGCGAGCCTGCAGGACATGGAAATAAGCACTACTGGGTTAGTTTTACCAGCACAGAGATCTCAGTTTTAAAAAATCATCTTATACAGTAGCTCTAAAACACTATGTATGACATATATGTAATATATACGACATCCAGTCGTAAGGTGACAACCTGGAAAAGTTTTCATGGACTTTGGAGTGGTTGTAAATTATTTTTGCTAAAAAGGAAATAGACTGATGGGATAAATCCAATGCTAAAAACCAATCCATCAGATTTATTTTTTTTTTAAATCAGTTTCCATTACTTCTTAATGATAGAACAGTTGCCATCCAGCTGGGAGGGGAGGGAGGCATTAAGTCAGGGAAAAGTGTGTGGGAGGAGGAAACAAGTAGGAAAATGTGAATACGGAATGGAATAGTGGGGACTGTTCACAAGAGGGGGAATGTGTGAGGGAGGGAATCAGGGGGAAGGGTGGGGAACTGAAGGAAGGAGCCGAAAGGCTACTGAGAAAGAAACACAGCACAGCAGCACCCAGAACAGAGACAAAGAGCTCAAAGCAAAGGATGGGACAGAACGAAGAGGCACCAACAAAACAGGGAAAACAAAGAAAAGCACAAGTCAATAAGGTTCAAAAGGATGGAAATTACAGTAGGGAATCAGAGAAGCCTGTGGGATACCTGCCACTTAAGAGAGAGCAGCAGTGAGGAAAGAGCACAATGTTTACCAACTCCCTACCTGCCAATCTGTATTGCAGAGGCAGCGTCCAGTCCAGAAGTGATTTCTACTGTGCAATGTTGTCAATGTTTTTTGTTTGGTTTTTTTGAGGGACCAAAGTTAGTCAGGAAGAGGCAAAAGCCACATCTTATTCACACACATCAAAATAGCTCAGCCTGAGCCTGCAGAAGCTCATGCTGGGAACAGCCCCTTCCCAGGTCTGCAGCAAAAGCTCACACACCACCACACATTTGCCATGCCTGCTTACTTCCAAAAAGGCTTGGAGGGAGGAGGGTTGGGGAGGGGGGG
>WTSP01012910.1:21983-49197 GCA_025331215.1 Actenoides lindsayi | reverse complement strand
GGCCACCCGCCTGCAGCGTGGGCCGCGGCTCCACGCTCACAAAGGTCGTGGGGGCGGGGGGGGGTGGGGGGGGGGCGGGGAAGAGGATAGGTGCTGCTCACATCAGGATGGGGTCTTCTCTTGTCAGACAAGGAGCAGGCAGGATCTGCTAGAAGAACCGAGGAATGCACCTCCAACAGCTGGATTTCACTGTCAGATCACTGAATCCTAACGGTTTGATGGAACAGAGCCAGTGGGATTTCTTTCCTATTGCAAACAGGTTTTTGGGAAAGCAAATCCAGCTCTCCTCCTCCTCCTCCACCGGGCCTCACCCCCTTGCTTTGCCAAGAAGTCTGCTATATTAAGATATGAGGCAGCCATGCTGGCTAGGCCATTTCTCCTTCGTGCTTGGCCTCCCGTGGGAGTTGCTCCACTCTGGCATATCTGCTGAGAAAACAGCTTGTTCTTTCTGGCTTTCCTCAGTTTCTTTTTTTAGTGGTGCCTTTCTGCCGCTTCCCGCAGCAGAGGCCAGGTTCTGCTCTGACGTCAGCACGGACCTGCCCAAGTCCCCTCCTCGCCATGTACCCAGCAGATCTGGAGCAGCTTTCTCCTGCTCCGTTCCTAACATCTGCTAGGTTGTATCCTGACATTTTCTGGTACTTCTCCAGAAGCTCCCCAGATCACTGTTTAACTCTCTTATAAAATGAAAGGCTCAGCTATGAATTCTTGTTAATGGCTCACAGGCTGCAGAGTTTTTGCTATGTACCATACTTGGATCGTTTTCTACACGGAAGAGGGAAACATAGGGACAAAATGATGAAGAGATTCGGAGCCAATGGAAGGAAAATCTGGATTATGGCTCTTCAAAAGGGAAATGTCTCCTCACCTACATGTTTGACACTGTCAGATTCCAGTGCCTGAAAAGAAAGTCTCCTTCTACAAAAGAGAGGAAGGGGGAGATGTATTGAGAGAGAAAAAAGACTGTGGAAACTCAGGAGCTGTTACCTTTTCTTTGTCATAACAGTGACACCTATGAATCTCATACATGCTCCACATATACATAAATACACCTATATACACTTCTGTCTATCTCCACATGCACACCTGTATATCCATCCATACTATTTAGTACAAGGATTAATGTGCTAAAAAAAATATTTGGCATGCAAAGCTCATTAATTTTGAAGACACCTGCACAGCTATAACTCATTCTATAGACTAATAAAGACAAAGTTCTTCCAAAGTTTTCCTCCTGACATTTCTAATAGTGCCTATGCTATCACAGAATTCAGCATTCATCCTGAAAACCTAAGCAAATTCAGGCAGTCCCCTTTTGCTTGATATGACAGTGTCAAAATCTACGTCAGCAGTAGGAGACTAACAAAACCCAAATATGTTTAGAGAAAATCAGGGACAAAAGAACTTGAATTGGTGGTTCTTGATTGCATACAAGAGTTACTCAAGCTGCAGCTCTAATAGGAGTAACTTTGTATTACAGGGAGTGATTCACGTTATAAGGGTTTCACAAATCACTTTGCAAGTCTTTCAGACACAGTTTTGCACAATATTTTTCAGGCAGAGGCAATGCTCACGCTGAGAGAGACGCAAGCTCGCTCTGCCCGTGCTTCAAGCCAACTGGAAGACATGTGAAATGTCAGATGCTGCCCCAAGCTAATATGCCACATCTCTTAACTAGCTCAAACAGGGCACTGCACTAACTGCATCCATATGATGCCTGGTCAGCTCAAAACACAGACAGGGTGACATCATCTCTTCCTGTACAATACTGTTAGGCAACACAGACGGAGAGTTTTTTGCCTGCATGAACAGTGCAGTGGCAGGAGGTATCACTCCACTGTTGCTCTGTTAATGCCCAACCTACCCCAAGTAACAGAACAAAATAGATCTCCAAACTATAATTTAAAAAAGCAAATCAAAACAAAAACCATCTGATAAATGTTTTACCTTCAGTAAAGTTGAAGTTTGAGGAAAAAAAAAAGAATTGTCTATTTAGAATTCAACTGATTTGCTTGTTATAGCAGAAAGTATGGCAAAAATTCCTCTTTGATGCCATCCTAATAGGGCAATCTGAAAGTATTTTGGCTCTATAAATCTCCATCTTAAACTCTGCAGTGGTTTTCTTCTGGTCTAAATCCTCTAGGGAAAGTGGCATGAAATACTGCCCAAGGACTCAGCAGCAAGGCTGCCTCTCCATGATACCAGGGGCCCTGGACAAAGCTCACAGGCAAATTTGTCACAGACATCAGCTCTCCTGCCACGGCTCTACCATCCAGATGACCACAGGGACTTGAGGTGGAAGATGTGGTAAGATATTTTTCTGATGGTCCTAAGATCCACAGAATTCAAGAAGCTTACACAGAATAATTGCTTTGTGTGGGTAAGGATGAGGCTTTACCTTACTTCCACATCCTCACTGTGATGGAGACATTTTATTCTTTAAGATTATATATTATTCAGTAAGTTCTGCCATCTTTCTCCAAATATTATTTTCACTCCACAGTGCAGCTGGCCAAATACTGCAAAAAAAAGCATTAGCTGAAAAAATTAATTTGTCAGGAAATTTGTCAGGAAATAGAGTTTCCTCTTCTCCACCTAATGCATTCCACAAAGTTCCAGCTACACTGCTTCCTCCCAGCACTTCACTTGACACAGCATGTGGTGAGCCTGGCAAGAACCTGGAGACGTCAAGCGTTCACGATTATCAGCATCAACAGTTGTTATTGTTCTCATATCAATTACCAGTTAAAACTTGCCCTTAAGTAAGAAACAGTTCCTTTTTCCTGACTAGAAGTTTCTTTTGCACTATAAACATCTTCACATAGCCTTGTGATTTTTCTCATCTTTTCAGGTTCAGCTTTGAATGCTACATGAATATTGCCTGGCAAAGAAAATCCTGATACATTTAATATATATTATAGTTTCATTTTGTACAGTGATCATTTGTTGTTGTTACTTTCCCAAGTTGCATTGCTGTGGCTGCTGCCTTCTAACTTTCTTGCTTGTTTCCCATCCTTATTTCACTACCATCACCACCATGATTTGCATTATCAGACTGTTTTTCACCAGGCTTCTACTAACCCTGCAGCCATCTAACTATACTTTTGGGATTTTTTTGGTGGCTGGGAAGGTGGGATCCTGACATTTATCAGTGGTGGCATCTTGGGATCGTTTGTCGCATCATCCATCTGTTTACATTTATTCTGACCATGTAGTAAAAATCAGTATGTTGCTGCTTGCCTTCAAACCTGAGTTTGTACATAAGATACTCAAACCTGTCATTTTCAGAATGAAAATCATCAGTGGTTACACTGAGTGAGAGGTAAGTATGGGGAGATTAATTCTGCTCTTGTATACGTGGATGCAGTTTGGGACTGAAGGCACTGAAGCCCACGGAACTGGGTAAGCTCTGTCTGTGCTGCACAGCAGCAAACATGATCGTGGAGCAGACTCCCTTCCCCAGCTAGGCTGGGGTTGCAGAATTCTTGTTTGTAGGAATACAGAAGCCCTGACTGAACTTCTTCAGAAGACAAGTCTCTTTACTCCCGTCAGGACTAAACGCCTGACCTGAGCACCAACTGATAGATTCAAATCAACTGCAGCACGCTTTGCGTTTGATTCAAACCAAGATCCCCCTTTTTGCTGTAACTTCCCCAAATACTTTCACTATGTGAACTACGTTTTAAGAGAACTTCCTCTGAACACAGACTGAATACACCTCTGCAAGACATTCCTTTGAATCCAAGGTAAAGTACCCAGATGCTCTTCTAAGGAGCATGATACACAATATCTTAATTCTCACTCAAACAGTTCCTGTTTATCTTCATGGAGGACTAACTCAAATATTAGCTTTTGGATTTGATAAGGGACACATTAAACAAACACTGATGCCTGTATCATAAAAAAAAGCTGGCTCTCAGCCAGATAAGTGGAGCACCACCTACCAGTTAAGTATTACTATATTCAGGCTTTGCTTGCAGTGGTATTTTCTTCTACAGCCTGCATTTTTATTTTTTTTTTCAGTAGTGCATAAGCATATCTAATAGAGTATCTTACAGGGAGATTTCAATCCACCCTAGCACATGACAAACGTGACAATTCTCATGCCAGCTCAGCTGCATGCAGCACTCCTCTTCCTCCCAAGAACTCTGGCAAGAACTTCTGGTCGGAGACATCGTTTTGTTACCCCATTCTCATGCAGTGATGAAAGGAACAACACTTTGTTTTCTATCTGCAAGATAATGAATTGCTTCTCTCTCTAAAATACAGAGGCAGCAAAAGAAAGAACATGAATACTCATTTCCTTTCCCAGTCAACAATTAAAACACTTGTTCAAAAATGTGACAATCAGTATGGAAAATTTGCTAAGAACTTGAGGCTTTCAATATTACAAAAACCCTCACCTAATATTCTCAGCTACTCAGCCTTACTAAAACTGAATGCTTCCTTGAAATTAATGGTGCTTCCTGTGGACTACGCTGCTGCTCAGCATGAATCAGACAAGCAAAAAATCCCAGTGCTTCACAAAGACATTTTGAAGTAGATCTACAGTAACTCCCAGGGAGCTTCTTCTGATTTAAAAAAAAAACAAAAAACAACCCAACAAAACAGTCAACAAAATAAAATAGAAAAGAGGGGTAAGAAAAGGTCACACTTAGCAGAAAACAATGAAAGTTTCCACAGGCATCTACAAACTTCCTTACCTGGCACCATGGAAATGTTTAAACACACTCTTACTAAATCTTCCAATAGAAAGGGAGTATTTCACCCCTTGAAGGTGACTTCCACATCTTCTCAAACCTGTGTTTTACAATATTTTCTGAAACCACAGGCACAGGCTAAATATGCCAGAATTTGTCACTAAAATGTGCTGTCTGAATGCAGTAACACTTCCATCAGAGCTTGGCTTACAAGCTCCTCTTCTCAAGACTGAGCCTTCCACTGCTCACATCCCGAAGTAAAACACTGAAAGGAGTTACATTGCTCATGTTGGCTATAAATACCAACATCTCTGTCACTCATTTAGAAACTAATGTATTATTCCATAAAACTTGAGAAAAATACCACCAAACTTCAGCCTGTCCCTGAGGAACCCTCCCCTTTCATCCCAGCCCTGCTCATAATCAATTCTCTGCACAAGGGGGCTCTGAACTATGACTGTGGCTCTCAGATACTACCACAATAAAGAGTAAATAGTAGAAACAACAACAGGTTTCCCCCTGGGAGAGCTGCATCCAGGCACTTGCCTCACAGCGATAAGCGAGCATCCGAACAATCAGGTGCAGACGGACGGCATTGCTCTCCGAACAGTTCCTGTGTTCTTGAGTCTCATGAGAGGTGAAGGAGATGATTTCTCTCTCAAGGGCCATTGCTACGCACGCATGCTTTCCTCAGCCCTGGCTCACCCCTGGTCCTTGTTGGTCAGCCTGCCCTGCTCTCCAAACAATTCCAACAAGAAAATGTCGTAATTAGAAACAGCACAGCTCACTTGTGCGCTATTTGCCATAGATTGAGTGTGCTCTCTAACCAACCCCCAGGTTCAACAGCATTGGTTGTACCTGAACACTGCTGTCTACGTGGGGAGCAGGGCTGAAACGTGTCGTTGCTGATGAGGGTCACCCCTCAGGGAAACACAGCACTCTATTTCAGAAAAACCAGGGCTAGCTTCGAGCCTGAAGTAGCAAGAAAGGGAGGATGAGTACTGCCGTCTCCTCAGGCAGGAAAGTATCCCTTAGAAAGGTATTTTCAATGGTTTAGGAAAGACTGTGGTACCTGCCAGGTGAAATAAAACCCTGAATATCCTCAGCAGATCTTGTTCCAGAAGCAGGTAAGCGTCCCATAGCTGAAGTAGCACGACCCCCAGCGCCTGGCTCCCATCTAGTAGAGTCATCCAGGAAGAAAGATTTATTTTGCTTAAAGGTACAGAAGGTCTTTCGCCACAGGAGAGTTTTGCTTCCTGCTTTGGGAAAACTAAACAGGTTGATTGTGTCTGCCACAGCCTCATAAATCCATGTCAGCTGCTGCCTCAGGAAGAGCCATTGCTCCTCTTAGTGATTTTCTTCCCCACTTAGAGAAGATGAACAACTGGTTATGTATATCACAGCTCCAGCAAAACACTTACCTGTAGCCCTATGCCACCGATGGAGCGAGTTTCTGTCATTGAGACCATGGGAGAGCAAGAGGCAAAGCAGAAGCAGCATGTTGAAGAAAAAAGATTGCACCAGCTTATTCAGGTCAGAAGACAAAATGGTGGTCAGAGCGGGCTTTGGCAGTTGGCTTCCTGAAGCCAACCAGAAAATAAACCAAAGAAGCCAAATTTTAAACCTGCTTATGAAGATCCAAACAACTATCATTTACATGCACAAAAAAAAATGAGCTTAAATACTAAAAAACTGCACAAGCCTAGATAAAATAGATTCTGGGCTGAAGATGGAGGGCTGCTGCAGAGAGGGAGAGACTGCCTTGTGACAGAGGAGCTTCCCATACAGCTACAGGAGGCTCCAGTGCCAGGGCCATGTCACACGGCCAGCATTTTTGCTCAGGATGAACAGCACCAACAGCTACGGTGATGCAAACTTTGGTCTACCCACAGCACACCCTGTAACCCACTCCAGTTCAGCTGCAGGGGCTACCTGTGAGCAGACAGTGGCAACCTGGGCAGTGCAGTAAGTTGCTGGCTGTATTCAGTCATCTGGATCCCACATCATCCCGTGCAGCTTCTGACTCCAGAGTTTTGTCTCCAGGGTGAGCTTGAGCTTTAGGGAACCCCAGCTCAGCCTCAAAATACAGATGTACAGGCAAAAATATTAATCATCACAAGCTCAATTAGTAAAACCAGGTCATTACAGAGCTTCAGGAACTACACAGCTCTGAAGCTTTCTCCAACAACTCATACAGCTCCACTGATACCAGTAGAGATACATTGGCTCACACCCACTGAAAAATCAAGTGCAAAATAAATTAGGGTAACACTGGCATTTAATAACTCAGTGCTTACAAGAATGTTTTAAGACACACCATTCTGCACACCTATGGCAAGTTTGCAAGGAACATAAAGTTCCTTTATACTGGGGCAAAAGTATTATCACACGAGTTCTCAGCAGTCTGCTTTTCTTTTCATAACTGGACGTGTCAAACAGACCACAACCAGCAGATAAGAAATGCCTACAAAACCAGAGCACAGATTAGAGAGGCAGCAACAGCAGCTGAGAGAACCCTCTACCACAGCTGTGAGACAGATCAAGGCAGCTGAGAAAGGCTAAGAGCAGTTTCAAACTTTACATGGCATTCGATCTATTACGTAAATAAATAGGGCAGTACAAGGCTGTGAAAACACCAGTTTTCTTTCCTGCTTGTTAGCCATGGACTCTGTGACACCAGCTGTGGCTAGCACTGCCACTCATGATGCTAAGAGTCATGAACACAGAGCAAAGCCAAACCAGCCTCTTCCCTCAGCATAGAGGGAAATTTTCACGTGTCGGTGTTTGTGGGGATGTACGCATCTGTTTTTCAGCAAACTGTCACAGCAATATTAAAACCTTGACCTATTAATATGAGATTTGCTCTGTGATTCAAAGACATGTCTGGTGTGCAAACCTTTCCCTTCAATATATCTGTTCCCTAGAATGAAACCAAGTACAACTACAGCAGAGTTTGCTTATCCGGGAACAAATTTATGCCACGCAGTGTCAACGTAAGGAAGGCAATAAACAATGCACGGACAAGGCCTGCAAATTTTCCAGTGCTTTAGAGTTACAAGTCAGCTCTCATCAGGGATACTGGCCAAACACTCAGTGTAACGAAGCTATGCAACATAGAAGCAGTCCCTAGTAGAGAGACCCAAAAAAGGTCATGAGTCCATCAACTTCCCCAACTCAGACAACACAGAGCTGTGATCAGGCAGCCCTTGCCCACACTGGAGAGCACCTGAAGTGGCAGGATCTCTCACCGGATGAAGATCGGCATTTATGGGTACTCTGTGGGACTCGGGCAAGCAAAAACACTACCTCTATGGAAAACAAAAGCCAAGCATCTGCTCTCCAGGATCGTGTGGGCAGATGAAAGCAACACCAGCTATGAGAAGTTAATTCCCTTTAAAAAAGTATAGCTTGTTAAACCAATTGATTTGTGTTTGCAAGTGAGGAAAATTAGCCTATTAGGCAACAGGTAGTTTCATTTAATTTTCCTGAATTTCCAGGTGGGAACTCCAACCAGCATTTAACTAACAATCCCTCTCAATTTGAGCTGGGTCCATGCAGCTGCATGCCAGCCAAATTCTGGCAGAGGTTTATTACATCTATAACATCTAACCTGACAGGCAACACCCTGTAACACACCAACGAATACTGAAGAATCTTCTAATGCAACAGTCACTGAGAAGGCAGGCCACAGAGCCTAGGTATTTCATCTTAGCTTTGTTCTAGTTAGAGACAAGAGTACCCTGAATACAAATGGCAGAAATTAGACTATGCATATTCTGATTTTACCATCAAAATGGATGCATACGTGAAAAAACCTTGAGACCATCTTCTTCCTCTTCACCATTGTAGTCCTTCGATCTATAAGAATCCTACCATCTGAAATTCACCACTTAAACAATGCATCTTTCTTGTTATAAAAATAGCAGCTCAAAACAAAAATATGAAGTGAATGCAACCGTGCCCCTGATTTCAAAAAGGGAACAGAATCTAAAAGTAAACAAATCAAATTTACATGTCATTTGTCCTTCCCTGTAAAAGAGTGGCATGATGCACTGAGGTCCATAGCGCTCCTTACAGCACAGCTTCTTTTTGTATGGCTTGAAACACTGAACTTTCAAGGCCTGTAGTTTTGCCCATTCATTTAAGCCAAATAAAATGGGTTGGAACAAAATGGCCAAATTTAACAAACCCCATTGTTGCAGCTTCAAATATTCACCCCATTTTCTGCTCCATCTCAATGTGGCTGAAGACATGTTTCTGCTACAATGATGAAACTACTACAATGCCCGCACAGTACAAGAGCTAAGAAAAACATCCAGGGTGTTATTAAGTGTCAGTAGAAAATCTTACAGCACTTAAAGTCTCCAGTTATTTTTACCTGGGGTTCTGGTGATTAACAAGCTGTGAATGTCAGATCCATCTAATTCACTCTGAAAGTACAGGAGAGGGAACAGAGGAGCAGGTCCTTAGCACCACTTACTGAAACAATACAAAAGCAAGAATTATTATTATTGCTAGTTCCACTATTGCACTTCAATTCAACTGAAAATCTGCCGACCGACAGCACAAAGGTGAGTCAAGTGCCTCGGGAGATGAAACGACGAGTATTATTGTCCAGCATAGTTTATATTGTGCCTAGCTAGATGAAACTGTTAGAAATCAAAATTCCTTGTATTCCTCACGTATGCAGGTGCTTTTAATTCATAGCTCTGCCTTCTCCTCCCCTCCCCATGGAAGAGTTGGAGGGTCACGAATATCAATTAAGAATACGGTGCAAAATGCTTAACATGCCTCACGGTGTACTATCAATAGACACCTGCTTGCACAACAAAGCATGGGGCCAAAGCAGGAGACAGCGTCTGCTTCAGGAAGAAGCGTATAGTTGGGAATTACCTTTCAGGGGAAAATATTTAACCAGATGGGAATGTCATTTGTATGTGACGCTTCCTGTTAGCGGCAACTAACATTAATAGTATGAAATCTCTTCTTGTTACAGCACTAGAGTTATGCCACGCTTTTAACAATTAGTAGCACTCTTCTTTTTTTTTTTCTTTTTCCTTTCCCCAGCCTGTCATCTGTGCAAGAACCACTAAACTATTACGGTCTGGTGACCCGCTTAGCACAAAGTAAGGCAGCAGCCAGCAGATAAGCAAGGGAAGGGGGACAGTCATGGGGACTGGAATTTGTCACTGTGTTATGATTCACCACTAATTTATGCGGGATGCTGCGTAGCCCAGGCAAAATGCAAGGACACGTTGAAGTTTGCCCTCTGCGTTTTCTTCTCTGCTTATAGGTGGGGCTCTGTTCACAGGATTTCCCCTTCCTCTACATTAACAGATCTCCAAGGTCACCTACTTGACAGGGACCACAGTACGGAAATGACGTGAGGAAAGCCAAATTTTCAGCCCTTAGCTGAGCAAGTCGGTGCTATGCCCTCAGGACAGCTCAGGATGCTAACGCCTCAGGACAGCAGTTTTTTTGGACCTGCGAAATCCAGTGTGAGTCAGTGTATCACAAAACGGTAGGGGTTAGAAAGGGCCTCTGGGGACCACCTACTCCAACCTTCCTGCTAAGGCAGGTTTATGTAGAGGCTGAGATTTCCTTCCACAGAGCTTGTGCATGGTTACAGCATGTCCAGTGTATGCATCTTTTCTAAGAACAGTATTTATTGTGTGTCCTGTAGCATGAAGTCCTGGTGCAGCCATTTTGCAGGCAAACAGCACCCGACACCCACAGTGCAAAAGCCTGGCCTCACCCCACAAGCTCACTGCTCACCCAGCTCAGGGTGCCCAGCGCAAGCTCCCGAGCACAGGGGCTCTGGGAGAACCACAGCTCTGCACGCTGCGGTGCCAGGGCCACCCGCGAGGAACGGGCCACGGGCGTTCCCGGGCTGCTTTCCCACAGGGGAAACAAGGGCCCCATAGCCCAGTAGGCTGCAGCCTCCACCGCCTGCACCGCCCACCGGCGGCCTGGCCGACTGGGAGCCCCGGCGGGCCCTCAGCAGGGCTCGGGATCGGGCGCGGTCCCGCCCTGGGCCCGGGGTGGCCGCCAGGCACCCCCAGGCGCAGCGCCCGCCCACGCGGCATTGTGGCGCCCCCTGGCGGCCCGCGCGAGGGACCACGCCCGCGCGGCGACAAGCGGGTTGCTTTCCGCGGGCGGCTCTTCCCGCCCTGCCGGCTGCTCCCGCCGCCCCCTCCCGGCAGCGATGGGAGCCCAAACACGGCCCCTTCATGCCAGAGGGCTGCTCGCTGCCGTCGCCCAGGCCCGCTCCCAGGAAAGCCGGAGCAGATAACCTGTCTGCCTTCAGACAGATGGTCCTCCAGACCATCGTCCTCAGGCCTCTGCACCTCCACCCAGCGCAGGCTGCCGGGGGGTGGGGGCCCCCTCTTACCGTGAGGGACAAAAGGGTCTACAAACAACCAGCGCTCTGGCGGCAATTCTCCAGCAGCTTTCCACCCATGTTCTCCTCATTAAATCTCCTTTTAATGCAGCCCTGCTGAGACAGTGGCTTTCAGAGCTGGTGCATTTGCTGGCTGCATTTCAAGTCCCGGTTAAAAGCAATTAAAATGGCTAGCACGGTGCATGCGCTCCCGAGGTCCCAGGCCTTGTTTAGCAGGTCAAGGCTGGCAGCGGGACACTGGAGCGCATCCAGTCAGCACGTTCATGCCTTGGGTTTGCGTAAAGGCAGCCCGGTCAGGACGCAGCACAGGATTACACCTACGGAACCCAGAGAAACAGACTCACCTGCACTAACATGAGATGTATCTTCTGTCTTAGCCGTGGTCATTCAAATCCCATAGGACTCAGAGGAAATGTGGAAAGGCCGACTCCCTCGTGCCCCTTCCTTCCACCTTGGCCTGTCCATCGAATTCGTCCCTGGCTTAAGGGGATCAGATAGATAAAACTTGCAGGACTATGATCATCTGTGCTCCCCTTCTTGTTAAAAAAAAAAAAGAGCAATGATAGATATTTTGCCTTCAGCAAGGCTTTCTTTGCAGATATAATCATTTAAAAAAAAAAAAAGGGGGAAACATGACCTAGAGTGCAGAAGATACTATGTCCTCAGAGAGCTGTATCAGTGGTTCCCTGTCAAATTGAAAGGATATTTTCCATAGTGATCTTGTCTTGGGTGACTTGAACACTTTCATAAATAATTTGGGTGATGGAAAAGAACATGCTTACTAATTCTGCAGATGACAAAAGCTTTAAGGAAGTTTGTAGGCAGAGCCAGGATGAACATGATCTTGACAAATCAGAAGAACAAAAAGTCTTTAAGCAAGTTAAGTCTTCAAAATGTAACCCAGTTTGTAATCTGGTGAAGAAAAATGTGGTGACCTACGCTTAGTCAGGATGAGAACCTGTATGAAACAGAGAAGGACAAAGCAGTGGTGGCAGGAATGCTCCTAGGATGTTTGTACGGAATCATAAAAATAATATGAGTCAAAGTTATGCTGCTGCAAAAAGACTTACGTCACAAAATGCAGTATCTATAAGAAATCCCATGGAGAAACAATAGCAGCAAACCCCACAGTCTTTAGACCTTGGCTGAAATGCTGCATTTAGAAAGCTACGGGAGAGAGCCAGGAGTGCCAAAGGAACAGAAAATATGACATGATGTGTTTGTCATAATTCTTTCAAGCTCCCTGCACAAAGAGGTGAAGATTGAAGGAAAACATAACTAGCTGTCGAATACAAGGAGGACTTCCCAGTGCTAGGAAGGAATCATCTAGGCATTATCTCCCAAAAGGCAGGGGGAAAAGCAATGACCTATGATGTCAGCAAAGAGATTCAGAGTTAACATCAGAAGGGGTGAGGGGATGCTTTTTAACACGAAGCACTAGCGAGATTGCTCGGAGAGGCTGAGGAGTCTGTCATCAGATGCTAGTAAGAGCAGGTTGGACAGATCCCTGCCAGGAATGGCATACCTGTTATCTGGAGGAGCTGGTGGGACTAGACCCTCGGCAGCACTGAGCCTCCTGTTCTGTTCGCTGGCAAGACTGGGAGCCAGGCCACTGCCACGCCATCCTGTCCCCAGCTTGTCATCAAGCATCCATTCAGCTTTTTTGCTACCCTCAGCCTGCAGGAGCAGAAACACCCAGTGAGTTTTTAGAGGTTGACCGGTCCCCAGAACAACACTGCTTAAAATAACTCCCTTCCTCCCAGGGCTACACACAATCTCTGAATATGAAATGCAAAACCGGAGTTAAGTCTCTGACTGGCCACAGGAAATATGAAATTACATACTCTATCTTGAAGGGTTTATGTGAATCCAGGCAAAACTTTCTGAAGTGGATGCCTCAGATCAGGCCATTAAGTCCCTACACAGAAGCTTAAATCAGTGGCCTCATTTTCAAACACACACTGAGCCCTCAGCAGCTCCTGTAGAGTCTAAGAGGAGCCAGTGATTGCTTGTCACATCTGAGAACTCATGTCACTTTGGGTCTGAAATGTGGACCCGAAAGCAATTTTCTATGCAATTTTTCACAGTCCTAATCCTGGTGTTTTGTGAACACTTTCCCTAGGTTTTTTTCTTTGTTTTTTTTTTTTCCAATGCCATTATTTTCTTCATAATGTAAGAATAAATATTTCATATTAAAGCAACTCCAAAGCTCCAACTTTGGAAACCTTCAATGGGTGCAGAACTTCAGGCTGAGAACTACAGCATGCTGAAGATTTTACCATATCAAACACAGTTTGCACTCCCACATCCCCTCCCACATTCATAATTACGTTCTGACTCACATTATAATCACATTCAGGTCCCAGTCCTGCTTTGGAATTTTCCTGGCTGCAGGCAGGGACATATCTTCCAGTGCATAGCACCCATCTTCAGTTAAGCCATGTGCAACCATGATTGCCACAGCCAGGAAGCTGGTTCTTCACTATTTGAATGCACCAGTTACTGCATCTGGACCTTTGGCTGCAAAAGCCCCATAGAGCAGAATGCTCAACACTCTCTTTATTAAAGAGATGTGAAAAAGGAATATGGTTCTAGCATTAAATGGAGAGATTTTGTTACTGTCACTCTCAAAGGAGTTACAATGTTGGGTTTTTTTGGAGCTCAGCAATAGAACAGGTGTGCTGCATCTGTAGAAGGGACAAGAAGTTGTGGTTACCTACAATTATAGTAGAACAGGGGGAAAAAAAATAAATTACTCCATCTTACCCCCAAGTATTTTATGCAAAATGCAGCAAACACATGATTTTGTGTAAGCTTTGAACAGAAATTGCCAACTTTTCCCAGAATTCATCCCCAACAAACCGTAAGAGCAAGTTTCAGGAATCGTTCCAGGAAGACGTACAGCCAATAGCAGATGCTTGTGACAATAATTAAAGCTCAGAAACGGGAGAAAAGGATCCACTCAAAATCTCACCCTATTACTCTGGAGCATGTGACATATGTGGTGGGATTACTCTCACCTAACTTCAGATACCTACAAGGCAGACTTCTTCATGGGACACAGTCACCCTTGGCTGGCACAGCAGCCAGAGAAACGAGCGTATGGTATCAAATGAAATCAGCTTACGCAGGGTAGCGGCATCTGCACAGTGGGGGAAGGAAGAGCTCCTACTTGCTTTAATAATGCTTTTCCTTGCATTATCAGTTGGCTTTCTTTAATCCACTGCATTCATCTTAAGTGGCTTCTTGTATTTATTTTAGAGTGTTGCAATTCATACATCTCAAGGTTTGCTCTTCTTCACCCTTCCCTTTTTCCTCTTCACAAACTTTACAAGCAGTTAAGAGATTTATAGGGAACAACACACATACCAGAGAATAAGAACCCTTACCTGACCTAAGCTGCTTAAATTTCAGCTATCTTAAATGAAGTACCAGTTAATTACTAATCCATTCACAGTATTTTAAAGACATACTTCTTAAGAAAGCTTTGGTTTGTGCATGTTCTTGCTACCCACTCATTTCACCACCTAGAAATCAAAATATCCCAATGATAGCCTTGAACCGTGGTGAAACTGGAAGCATAGCCAGTGAGTACCTGGTGAGCCCACTTAAGTCAAATGCAAACATCAGCAGTTTCACTTATTTCAGTAATTTTCTCTTCATTGCTATTAAAACATGAGGTTTTTCTTGTCTTCACATTAAAAATCCTACCGGCCGATGAAAACCAACCCTGCCATTTCCAGTGAGTAAGTCACTGACATGCAGCAGCTATACATTTAGAAGCCATTTCCCACTGCTACGTGTGACACCTCCAATTTCTCAGGAGAAAGTCAACCGAACATCTCCCTGCAGTCCCAGCTGCTTAACCAGAGCAACTAGGAGATGGTGTCCCTACACCTGCATGAGACAGATGGAGAAAGCCACTTGCCACCACCAAGGGGTCCATGCGAGGTGGTGTGTTTCCATGCACCTGCTCAAGCTGTCCTGCACACGCTGCTGGCACAACTTGCATCCGCAGCATCCGAAACAGCAAGACCCCCCCCGCCAAGTCTTATCCCTCTTGATACATTTTATTACCTTCTGAAAACTCAGCAACTGAAAACAAACCAACAACTGAATACAAACCAACAACTGAATCAACATCAACAGATGTCTGAAGACGTTAGCAGTATTAACATCATTTTGGGGTAGAATTACACATATTTCAAGAATTTGCTTTGACTGCTTCATCTCTGTCACAGGTTTAAGCTGGCCACTAAATGAATGACAGATGCTCTCTATTAACCCCTCTCCCTTTCCAGAAGTGGAGGAGAAAGGGAGTGAGGGAGAGAGACTTACAAGTTGGGAAAAAACCTCCAAAACTAAAACAGCTTTAATGAAACAGGAACGATAAAAGAAAATATAATAATATTAATAAGAAAATGATGAAACACATACAAGATCAATATTGAACTCCCCCAGAGTCCAGGCTGGACTCAGCATCAGATAGCAACTGAATTCAGGAATGCACAGATTTGGATCAAAGGCATAAGAAAAGACAGAGCCCTCCTCAGACACTAGCTGTAGAAGAAGAGAGCTCGATCCTTGTGGTCCCTCAGCTTTATACTGAGCATGACACATATGGAATGGAATACTTTGTTGGTCAGGTTTGGGTTACCTGTCCTGTCTGCTCCTCCCCATAAGTGCGACCTTTGTATTTACTTATGACCCTCTCACAGCACTCTGATGTGGCACACAAGAGTTAACAGTGACCTTGGTTTCTACAGGAGCAAGTAGAAGCAAGAGCCTTTCTGCACACCCCGATCCTTGGTAGTAACTGTAAACATCACTCCTAGAAGCAGACACCGCCTGCAAAAATCTGCCATTAACTTCAGAAAGTGCAGTTACTTAGAAATGACTGAGGGAAAAAGTGAAATCACTGAATGGAGAATTAGTTCTGTTCTAGCTCAAAATAGGACAATCTCTTCTCAAGGAAGCTTTTGTTATCGTGAATTCTTTTGTCTGAAGTTGCAATTATCTGGGTTGGGAGAAAGAACAGGCAGTGGGTTTCTCTTCAGAGGAATGTGTTTGTATTTCATGCGAGTAAACAAATCCTAAACCAATTACACCCATTAGCTACTCCAGTTAGAGATGTTTGGAACAACACAGGCAATACTAATCACAAGTTGACAACACTTCACCGAATGGTAAGACAGGACATTTGCTTTTACCCTTAAAATCAAGTACCAAGCACTGAGCGCAATCATCAAGGAGTAGTTTCAAGCAGAAGCCTTGGGGGAGACTGTGGCCCTGGAGGACCCTTGATGTCAGGGATCCATCAGTCCGGGGCAGCCACCAAACAGACCTCTTGAATATCCTCTGTCAGCCACAGGAGGGCAAAGCGAGCCCAGCCAAGCTGAGGGAACCACAGCTCCAAACCAAGGCAGGATGACACGGGGTGGAGGACAGAAGGTGTTCAGGACCAACTAATGGAAATACAGAATAGTTTAGACATCTTCCAGACCAAAGCTTTTTTTCTACTACTCGTGAGCAGCAGGAGCCAGCTCAGGAAAGAATGACAGACGGTGTGCAGGGGAGCAGCCCGGTAGGACTGCCGGTCACTGGCAAAAGGTCTCCTGGGGACCAGACGCCCTTGTGCAAGCCAAGTCCTAACTGGCAGCACCCTGCACACCAGAAAATCAGGCCCCAAAACCTCAATAGCCGTCAAGTGGTTTGCCAACCAGGGCGCCGAGCACTGATTTCGGAGTAAACTTGTTTGGCCGTCGCAGACACTGCGGCTATTCATAATCCCCCCTCAATCAAAAACAATTTTGTGATTTGAAAGAACACTTGTTTTTCATAAACGCTGGCATCCCCCCAGCAACCCGTGAGCAGCCGGCCAGCCACAGCCACTGGTGGCAGCAGCAATTCCTTCGCCCTGTAGTCTTCATATGTGCATAAATCTGAGCCAGGTAGAATTCACGATAGGCGGTAGAATGACAAACGTATCACATGCAGCGAAGGGTTGAGAAGGCGACTCTGGAGACTTCTCCTCACTGGATGACAGCACGGTCCAAATACACAGTTCTCAAGGTTTCCGAGTTCCCAAGCTCATTGCCAAGTTTCTGCTAGACTGTAGCCTTTTACTTGGCCCACAGATTTGCTTTAACTCTCATTAAAGAGGTTACAAAGGTAACTGGTATATGATTTAGTTTTTCGCAACTCAGTTCATATGTTTTTTAACTTAAACACTCAAGAATATTTTATTTTTTTTAAACTAAACCTTGTTCTTTTTCCTTAGAAAGATAAGGCTGATCTTTCCCAGCTTTGCTGCAGGACCTGTGGGAAATAAGGGGTGCTTATTTTATGCATTTTTCATCCTCGCTTGGAGCTGTTACATGCAGGTTAGTTTTATTCCCCACTTGGACACATTCTCTTTTCTCACTGTTGAAACATCAGGTCTGAGGGGGACCTAACAGAACACAAAGGATGCTCAGGATTTTAATTTGTTTGTTGTGTGTTCATTGTTCATCATCCAAATGAAAAATTACTTCAACACACACATGTCCAAGACATGACCAGAAAAAGACAAAAGGCTGCCTCCACCTTCACTGGTAGTGAGGGATCTTTAACCAAAGTGCCCTGTCCTCAAAGTACACATGTCAACAGCCACGTTCAAAACAGCTGAGCTAAAAATCCACATCTTCCAGTCTATGAAAAAAACAACAGTCCAAACGTAAAAGTCATAAAAAACAAGAAGACTTTTCAAAATGATCCTTTCCACCCCGGGATATATCCCAAAAAATCAAACCCAGGGAAAACGTTCTTTCAGATGCCACCTTAAAAATAAAAGCCAGCTATGAACAGCTATCAGTAGCACACCAAAATTATCACCCTGGTTTCTTCTGAAGAAATTATGACCTCTAAAGCCAAAAAAGATTTTAAATGGGGGGGGGTTTACATAACTTTGTCTTGTGGTTTTCAAGCCAGATGCATTAGCCTGTTTAGCACCCTCAAGCTTTCGGGACAATTTTATTTAATTAAAGCAATCAGATCACAAGACTGGAAGCTTGAGCCCTAAGGGAAATACTGACTATCATGAGACTCCCTAGTAAAGGAACAGGAGCGAACTGTGAAGTGCAGAGGCTGTGTTCCATATCTGTGCAGGAAGCTTGTGCCTAGTTTCTTCCCTTGGGTGGCAGGCAGTTGAGCTTTCTGTCTGAGACCTGAATTTGCAATTTCCAGGTGTATTTCAAAAGGAATTTGAAAGCTCCTCCGCTTGTCTGCAGGTATTTTAATCTCATCACTCGGGCAGGAACTGAACTACACTCAAGGAAAAGCCCACACATCAGAAGCAGAAAAGGAAGATGTCACAAGCAGACCTGAGCAAAAAGCCAGCTTATGATTAAGCCATGAGAATGTAATTAGGGGTGTACTTTAGCAGAGACTTTCTTTGAGGCCTCCACCTTGGGAAGGTGAGAGGCTCTACTGTAAACGCATGCAAGATCTATGTCAGCTCTTCTACGTCACAGATCCCTGCTAACTTCCCACAAGGAGCCAGGCTCAAGTAGGACTTTGTGCCACCACGCTTGTGTCAAATTAAATCTGAAGAACAGTTAAGTAATAGGGAAGGGTGACTTTTACAGCACATGGGAAAAAGCATTGAGCCTGCTGTAGCCTTTCCTGATGCATTCAGGTCTGCTACTAAAATGTCCCAGTTACACCTTCCCAGGCAAGGATTTTTAGCTCACGGTTGCAGTGGGGCTGCAGACAGGCAGGAGAAATGAGATGCACCAGACCTCTTAAGGTAAGAATGAAAGAAAGGGTAAGGCAGCAACTGAAGAAGCGAGGAAGTGCTACCGGACTGTGGGGTGCAAGAATGTGCACAGGGGCAGAAATAAAGAGCATTATTTCCAAAAGGAGGGAGGGACAGGAACAACAGAGCTAGGGATAACAGCAGTCAGCGGGGGAAGGAGCATAGGGCAGACAGAAGCAGGGGAACACTGCCATTGAAAAGTTCATGTGACAAAGAGTGATACCAGGGGTAAGCAAACACAGGAAAAGAGGGGGAAATCAAACACCCTGTATGAGGCCGTTCTAAGGAAGGTCAGAGTTTGTGTCTTGCATTTGGTTGGGGCCAGGGGAGATAAGAAATATTTTTTTTAAATCCTTGATCAGCTTTGAGGTCTTTTGAATCAGCACTGGTTGAGTTAATTCACTATTTGCATATAATTAGGTTATGCTGCTAGGCAGTCATATTTGCCATTTTTAGCCTAATTAATCATTAAGGCACCTGGAGTCTGCACTAACATTTGAGATATTCCATATATAAAGGCAGATTTGCTTTGGTTTGTGTGTCTTTGTTGAAAATAGGCTTGCTAGCCAGGGACAGAGCTGACACCAGCCTAACATTGCACACTTGGAACCTTCAAACCTTGACCATCAGGTATCTCTATAAGCATTTCTCGTGTGCACTTCTAAGTCAAACACTACACTCAGAATATCTTTCTCTGCAACAACTGATCTGTTTGGTGCAGAAATAGATTTTAAAAGGCCAAATACATGCAAAGTGCATAAGGCAGGGGACTAAAAAACCAGGGAGGCTGCATTAGGTGCCTTCTTGGCCATTTATAGCCAGTGAGATGGGCCTTTCCAGAGAAGGATTCAGCATCATCTAGATCAGCTGTCTGAACATTCAGCACAACAAACAAACCCTGGGGGATGGCACAGCTTAGGGAACTGATGGCAGGGTAGGAGACATGGGACTACAGGTTCAGTTCTGCCCATTTTTATGGGAAGCAAAATGTAGTATCTGCTAAAACCAGGTGTTTCAAAGGGGGTGAGATGTAGATGGTAAAAGGCAGAGACGGAGGAGGTGGACTCAAACCAGCCAGACTCAACCCAGTGGAAACCTTGGAGAGATGCCCAAAGTTTGAGAACTTCATCGTGACAAGTAATAAAGTATTTTGAATAAACTTGTCTTGGTCATCTGTGCAGACAACAGACATGAAAAGGCTAACGTTCATAAGAGAAAGGCCTGTGAGTATCAAAACTCACAGTAAAAACCTAAATTCTTCCTGAGTGAATTAGACAGAGGAAATGAGGCACATTTCCCCCTAACACTGATTTACTAGAGCTGCACTTTGCATTTTTGCCATTACCATTAAAGCAATGGTTGTGATTGACAGGAGCTCATTTTTAATTAGCCAGATGAACCAAGGCACAACATCAGCGTTTCTGAAAGTATCTGAAAAAGCAGCCTACTTCTGCAAGAAAAGCTTATTTCCTTTTGAAGATTAAAGGTTCCAGACAGCAGCAATATGTTTCTATCTGCCATTTCAAAAGGAAGACTTGAAAACATCAGGCTGTACCACATGAGAGATTAAAAGATACAGGGAGATAACTCACAACCAGTCCTGCTTCTCATAGCTCTTTCTTCCTTAATCCCGTCCAGCAACAGCCTTTAACAACAACAGTATAACTGCGTTAATCAAGGATTATTAGCAAGAGATCTAAATGCAGCATTTTCACCCATCCATTGCAGTTGCGCTCTGTGTTTCACTGAAGAGTGCCATCAAATCTGAATCCATGGACAGGAGGATCACATGCTGTTAAGTGAGGTGATACACCCGCCCCACCTTGTGTGTCTGGCTGGAGCGGGACCTGCCTACCTGGCAGGGAAGCTGGGGACAATGGCAAGGTCTACTCCTCAGCTGCAGCGACTGGCAATCGCTGCAGCTTTTTTGCTGCAGTTTGGCTTCAGCAGCAGCAGAAGAAAGCAGTCACCCCGTTCAAAACTGTGTTGTACGAGGAGAGGCAGCCGGGAAGGGGAGGGAGAATGAAATACAGAGATACCAGAGCATGATACGCCTTAACTTTGCTCTCCTATCAAATCTGGCGAAGGTCTTGATTAATCCACAAATGTAGCAAAGCAACAACGTAGGAGAAAAGCTGTCTAAACCCTGTTATCTCCACTGCTCCTATCTCTGGGAGCGTTTGAGACATTTTTAACCAAGCAACGTTTTCCTGAAGCATCCTGCTTTTGGAGAAAACAGTTCAGCATGGAGATAAACTGCTTTCAATTAAAGCTGCCCGGGAAGGCAGGTGGGGAGGCTGGACAGTGTGCAGGCAGGCACATACACACACCACAGATTTTGCACGGTGCTGCCACAGCAACTGCGGGGGAAGGGGGGTCCCAAATCTCCAATCGTGGCACCTAATACCCTTATACAACCAACCAAGCAAAAGCAAGAAGTGCACTGTGTTGAGAACGCATCCGCTATTCCTGTACCCAAACCAGATGTCTTCCATTTTGATGAAAGTGGTCCGAAGGATTTTTTTTTTGTTTGTTTTCTTATGAAACAGCCCACAGTTAAAAACCTTGAAAGCTGCAGCAGAGAGAAATCATCATTCCCTGGACAGCTGTGAGCAGGATCACTGCCAGCTACAGGGCATAGAAACAAATGTCTGTAGAAAGCACTCCTGCAGACAGACTGCACCACTCATGTTTCTCTCCCCTCGACTTCATAGCCTCCTTTTATTAAACACGGAAGGGCCTGAGCATTAATTTCTTCTGCCGTTGAGTGGACCTCCAAACAGGTATTCATAGGGATCTATTTCAAGGAAAAAGCTGAACCAATTATTTCCATATAACAAATTTAGACTCCACAACCCCACACCACTGGAAACACTAGGACAGAGTTCTTCTGGCAGTGGATGTCCTGCTGGCCTCACGCTTCTGCAAACCACTGACTCTGCCTCTTTGATTTCTACCAGATTTCCCAGACCTGCAGCACAACCCACTTACAAACCTTACACGACGTGTTTACAGCCTGATCAGCAAACTATACAATTGTACATTCAGTGTGGAAGGATTTGTTAGACGCCCAGCCTCGGTTCAGATCCTCTTTTATAGCTCTGGGTTTGTTTCCTTTTCAGCAGTCCTAGCTGCTTTAGCTGACACCAGGGACTTCGTCACTTCTGCTCAGCATCAGCAAGGTTTTTAACTTTCCGTCATAACCACTTAGCGCTACACAGAACATGGAGATGGTCTAATTGCTTCACTGCCCTCCCTGTTGCAGAGGTTTTTTTACTCCAGAAGTTCATTTGGAGCAAGCACGGCTCACCCCTCTCAGCTGCAGCAGCCAGGCTGGGGAGTGCCCAGCAGCAAAGCTGGGGCTCCCACCAGCCTCACCCCTACCCCTGGGAGTTCAGCACTCTCTGCCCTGTCCCTCTGCTGCCAGACCTGTCGAAATGCCATCTACTGGGCACAACCCTGAGCACCTATGGAAGTAATGCACGTGACGTGACACCGCCTCTGCTGTTTTGGTAGCGCCCAGGCTTTTGAGAGCGGTTATATTTAAGATTCAGCTTTTACCCAGAGCTGGCACAGTGTTTAGCTTTTCCTTCTCCGATCCCACCATTTGCCTAACATGCATACTGCAAGCTTTGAAAAAAAAGAAAATGCTCCAGCTTTCCAGAAACTGTAGCAAACTTGCACCACCTATCGACTCGGCAGGGCCGTTTGTTCAGGGACAGAAACCCCAGCGACTCAGCACTGCTCCTGAGTACAGAACCTCAGCCTCGTACTCCCAGCATCTTACATTGCAATATGCCTCAAAGAAGCAGCTCTCGATCTTGCCAGCTGTTTGGCAGACACCGGGGTGCAGCTGACCCAACTGTATCTCCTGCCTTCCTACACCTATCTCAGCATGGTGGGTGAGGCTGGAGGCATGGTGGGTGAGGTGTGCTGCTGCCCCATTGTGAGCAACTTGGGCTTTGCAGAGGAGGTTCTGTGCCTCCTCACCTCTGGTTCAGGCATTCCTGCATTGCTTGTCTCAAAAAGCCCTGGCCACAGAAAGCTTCCTCTGCTTGAAATTAACTTTCTTTCTCCTTCCCATGTATTTCAAGACAATGTCTTCTCCAATCGAATTTACTCCTACCATACAGGAAACTCTCAGCTTACTCTACCCAGTGGCCCTGTAGCAAAGGGATGCCCAACCCTTGCGCAGGTTGCAGGCATCCATGGCACCTCCACACCATTGAGCCTTTTCTGCACACTTGACAGCAGGCATTCAGACATTGGTACCATCAGAGTAACTACATTATATAAAACTTTCTCCCAGCATTATCTGTCCCCATGTACAGCAGAGAGATACTTTGTGAGGCTGTCCCAGGTGTTAACATCTGTGGTGACTTCTCTGAAAACCAGTTAGTAGCTGTGAGCGCTGAACATGATGGGGAGTCAGCACCACGCCTGCCAACAACCAAAGCATGCTATTTCTTTCTTACCTTTGACCACCACTCATTGACCTCAGGCTGTGGTCTCTGCAGAGGTGACCCTGAGGATGTAGAGGTCTCTCAAAGTACAGAGCTGGCATGACCGAGATGCATGTGGGCCCTCCCCCACACACGGGCACTGGGGAGCTTTTCTTCTGCTTTTCTCCAGAGTGGAAAAGGAGATGTCAAAAGTTCTTAGAACAAGAGCTCAAAAGGAATACAAGATTTCTGGCTAGGCTCTTCCCAGACAATTTAGCAGCTATATTCAGCATGCCCCATGTTTTGACCACAGAAATACCATATTAATTCCCCTGTAATGTGCTGATCTTCCTGCTCTGGGTATTGTGGATTTGCTTCATATCATAACAATTTTAACTTGCAGGCTTCAGTGTTACCAGCACACATTACACTCCTCCTTCTTCAAAGCAGTGTAACTTGCTGGGTAACACTCGTTTCGTTCCCATTTTCCCCATTCTGCCTGGCCCATACTCCACTGCCTACCCACTCTGAATTTTTTCCCAAGAATCAAATCGAGGCAGTGGTTCAGCATTTTCTGACTGGGTCGAGGTGTCTGTGACCCTCAGGGATTAATTTCATTTCTTTCATAAAGGGACACAGGGGAAAGTGCTACTGCATAAACACCAAGGAGCTCCCCATTCCTCATAATGAATCTGTGTCTCAGACACACACATTAGGTCACATCCCCATCAAGTTTTAAGTCAGATTTGTTCCACTGAAGATAAAGAAATAGAGCAAACACCCACCAGGTGAGAATTTGCCCAACAACTATAAAATGCATGGTGCAGAGTGCAAAGACAACTCGCTGCTGCTTTCTCCTTTTGGCAGTGACCACCACTCTCCAGCTTCTGCAGTAATAGGGTTTTCCTTCAGCACCTACCAGACTCATCTTTCTCTCCTGCCTGTGGCATGGGTCTGCTTTGATCTCCTTGCTTGCAAACCCTTTGGCTCCCAAGTCTTTTCTAACCTCATTAGCAATACACTGAAAGGCACATAGCTGGCAGAGGCTAAATATTTATGTGGGCACTGTTGCTATCAGCTCAGCCCCTGGGCTTGCAGCAAGCAGGGCCCAGCTTGAAACCTCTGTCTCAAAAGGAAAAAGCTCTGGCCACAGGTACCACTTTTGGAGCCAGCCCAGAAGTGATGAGGAAGGGGAAAGGCTGGACAACTCTAGTGTCTGAGCCCTGTACCAGAGTCTTCACATATCTGAGTGCCACAAGACATGCCCAGCAAGCCTCATAGACAACCAAAGAGGGGCCCCAGATGTGTTCAGAAGTGGGATGTGATGGTGCTGTGATGGTGCTGTTTCAGAAATGCTTCAGTGGCTTCAGCTGAGCTGCCTCAAGCTCAGAAATTCTAATTTTTTGGGCTTTTTGACCATTAGCGAGTAGATGGAGCTTCCTTCCCTGATTGAAATAATACAAATCCTTCCAGGGCAATCAGCAGCTGGGAAAAAAAACCAAAACAACATTGATTTGGGAAGATTCGGGAGCTTGGGATTTCAAAGTTTAGCTTTGAATTTTATTGGAGTGTAAAACTGCTTCAAAACTGTATCAGTTAGGAGGTAGCTTGCTGGAGAAAGCCAAAAGTACAATTCAGTTTGCTCTCCATGCAATGTCCAGTTGCCCTAATGATATTTAATGTAACAGAGACTACTTCAGTGTTTATGTTACACTGATGTACCACATGCAACTATGATAACAAGGGAATCAAAATTTGGAAACTACTTTTTTTTCTGGCAGTTTTCAAAGACAGAAGGAGAAGCTCCCTTCCACAACAGAGCTTGCTCAAATAAATGAATAAATAAGAAGATATTTCAGCCTTACTGGTCTGATCTACTATGACAGAAATCTATCAAACCTTTGAAAGAGCCCGAGCAGCTTACTTGTATGTTATATGCTTATACTCCAGGGTGCATTACTCAGCACTTGGAGGAGATTTCTCTTGTGGCACCCAGAGGCCAACTTACTTCTTGCAAAGGAGTCAGCTTCATACCAGTTTTGATTCTCAGTTTTACATAGCGCAGCATCTGCCAAATGACAGCAATTTCCATGAACAGGTAAGAATCTCATGCCAAGAAAATACATCAGTGATTTCCACAATTTCTAACACAGATGTCTTCCCTTTTTAACGTATCTATTAATATTACCCAGTCCATTACTCTGCATAAGCTCTACAACTTGAAAGGTCTGTCAGTTCTGAGGTATTTTAACCCATTTTCTTCTACTCTGTTCTTTATTTTTATATATATTCAGAAAAAAATACACTGATGTCTTTCTTCATATATTATAGTTAATAGGAGAATAACCTACTGTAGCCTAGAAAACAGTTTAATTATTATTGTTGACTATTTCTCCAATATTCCTTGGCCAGGACACTCCCTTGTCTGTGATAAAGGAAGAACCAAAGAACTGCAGCGATCCAAAAAGTGCTTGCCTACTCACACAAGGACCAGATTCTCATCTTTATTATAATATTATTTCTTTCCAAAAATTATGTATGAGACAAGTCTTTTGATATTCAATAACCTGTTTACGGGAAATGACTTTACACAAAACATCAAATGAGTTGACAGCAAATTGAATTTAAAATATGATTTTTTAAAACGCTCATGAAATTCATATTGCTTTAAATATAAATTAGCAACAGTGCCAGAAGGGATGAATGTATTTCACTACTTGACTGCAGACAATTTAAATGTACATTTTTACCTGCATTCCCTGTATTCATTGTACTTTCCCATTAAGGGGTGAAGGACCCTTCTTAGCTGCTCTACCGCCTGGTCACACACAATTCCTGGGAATGTCAGGAGGTGAAGGGGTGAAAGAGAAGACTTTGGACAGGCGCACTGTTGTACCAGTGCCAGACCAGAACTGGCTATCCTGGGTCCACAGGATCCCAAAAGAAAAACCAACAACTGCATGAGATGAGAGGTATCATTTTGTTTTCCCAGCCAGCTTGTCACCATGGTACCAAGACCATTAACTGCACTACTGAACTTGCATGTACCCAAATTAAAAGTGAAATTACATCCTTATATCCTCTGATCAACATTCACATTTTCCCTCACTTAAAGCATTATCATGCATCCTGGTCAAATTCCAAATCTAATAATTACATTCTTCCGACATAAATTCTTCCCACAGCTTTAAATAGAGTCAATATTCTTTATTTTCTGCCCATAAGTACTCTGTGCTTTTAAAGATTTGCTGCCCGCTACCCTGAAGTAAAGCTGAGGCATGCAAATTATTCTGGAAGGCCTCTGTGCTGCTAAGAGAAAATACAGTCCATTTCAGAATTTTACCATCATTAATAAATCCATACAGGAAATAATAATACATATTTGATGGTTCATAGCATTCTGATAGTCACCTTAATAAACACACTTGCACAGATGAACAGGCTTGCATAAAATTACATCCAAAATTTCACTTAATATTTGAATTCAACCTCTTAAAAATAAGAAATAACTTTCCCTTTGCTTCCTTACTTCCCATGCACACAACCAAATGCCTTTGGGCTTCCTATTTTTGCAGGGGACACAAGCTGTGAGGCAGCCAACATGATCAACCGAGAAGCAGCCTAACTGATCTCCACAGCCAGAACTCACACACTCAGAATCATAGAATCATTTCGGCCAGAAGAGACCTTCAAGATCACGAAGTCCAACCTTATTCCTAGCCATATCAAAACCACTAAACCATTTCCCTAAGCACAACATCGAACCTCCTCTTAAACACTTGCAGGGATGGTGACTCCACCAGCTCCCTGGGCAGGCCATTCCAATGCCTGACAACCCTTGCTGTAAAGAAATGCTTCCTAATATCCAGCCTGAACCTCC
>WTSP01012910.1:8555-21883 GCA_025331215.1 Actenoides lindsayi | reverse complement strand
GTTCAGCTGGCTGTCAGTCAACACCCCCAGGTCCTTCTCTGCCTGGCAGCTCTCCAGCCACTCCTCCCCAAGCCTGTAGCTCTGCTGGGGGTTGTTGTGGCCCAAGTGCAGGACCCGGAATTTGGCCTTATTGAAACTCATGGAATTGGCCTTGGCCCAGCGATCCAGCCTATCTAGGTCCCTTTGTAGAGCTTCCCTACCCTCAAGCAGATCGACACTTCCACCCAGCTTGGTGTCACCTGCAAACTTACCAAGGGTGCACTCTATCCCCTCATCCAAATCATTGATGAAGATGTTAAATAGGAGTGACCCCAGTACTGGCCAAGTACACATGGGACAGAGTCCTCAAAGTCCCAATACCCGCGCAGCCGTGTGCTATCTACACATTGGCACTTGTTGCACCCTAACTACAAAATGTTTAAAGACATGGTAAAGTGCTGCAGGTGTGCAAAGTTTAAGAGTGCTTCAACAGAGACTGACAACAAAAATAAACCTCTCTGCATAAGATCAGCACTGTGAAGTTTTTCCACCCTCTATCAGATTACAGCATCCCCAAATTATGTTAAGAAAAGCCTTGTCTAAAATGTGAGTTGCTGTACTTCATCAGCTATCAGAGATGACTCAGGATTACAAGTACTGAAATAAAATGAACATCCTGTTCCAGTTTCCTTAACTAAATTCTCTCCCCCAAATAGCATCAACAAGTGACTCAGTACAATACCATAACAAACAGTACTTTTGCAACAGCAATGTACTTGGCAAACAGCAACTCTCACATATAAATCAGTCACATTTTACTGTAGTTGATAATAATAAAAAAAAAATCTTAATTTTATATTGAAAAAAAAAAAAAGGAAATCATGTATAATAACCAGATGGCAAGCAAACAATTGTATTTCCATAGTAAGTGGGAAAACTATTCGTCTGCATTTGGATGAACCAATAAATGACATTTAGGACTAAATTTGGCTTCAAGCTGGGACACCAATGTTATAGTGAGAATATATCACTCTGTGATCTCGCTGAGACCTGCAAAAAGGGACATCCTTATCTCTTCCAGATTTGGGTTGAAGCATCCCAAGTACTGATGCCAGCCAGGTGAGTGAGAAAACAGTACAGCACAGCTGCACCAGCCTGCTCTAGACCAGAACCACTTGTGCAGTGTAGTAACATCATTTGGGGGCTGCTTACGAGCTGCACCTGCAATACTATTCCAGGGGGTTTTTTTAACACGCTATATTGATACAGCACATCTCTCTCAGATGCTCAGCTTCCAAGCAGTGACTTTATTGCCACATCACTGCTACCAAAGCATCGATATCTCTACGCTATTGTCTGCACTGCAAGTTTCTTACATTTGGAAATCCTCGTAAAACACCCAAAGCCTCTTCTCAAGTACCACTATTTGCTCCTGAGCAGACAACCAAGCTTCCACGTGTTACATTTTGCATGATATTTGGAAAAAAAAAAAACCCAAACGAAACAAAACACAACCTACATCAATTCAATATCCAATTCTTTGTAAATAATTCTGGATGAAAGAACACGCCATTTGGAGTATCTATTCGTTTCCATCAAACAAAAGTCTCATTAAAAATAAGCTCTTTCTCACCTGTAGCTAATTCAATAATTAGGTGTAGCTACATTAATTAGCCATAATCCAGAGATTACATGGGATAATAGCATGCTCGAATGAGGAAAATGATGTTCAGCTTTTGAATATGTGGGTTTGGGGCAATTTCCTTAGAGGGGAGCATGCTTTATAGAAATTAAGGATTCAAACAGAATAATTTTAATTCTTTACTGTGAGAAACGAATATGAAAACAGTTCTCAGAAGCCCAGGAAACCAACCTTGCTGTTTCTTTGGCCGCTATCTTCCAAATGTCAGGTAGGCTTTTCATTGAGTAGTGGGAGCTCCAGGATCCCCACACTGCCCCAGTCCAGTGAGGAGAGCAGCCACAGCCCTCCAGGAGAGACCAGAGCAGCAGACCAGGCAGGGCTTTCTCAGCACACAAGTGAGACCCAGTCGGTCAGCCAGGTTGGTGAGAGGGTTCATTTTTCTTATCAGGACCACTGCAAGCAAGGTGGCAGTGCTATAACAAGATCAGCAGAGGTGAAGGTTTCCTTTCTCACTGCAGATCAGGAGAATCAAAAAAATTAGCTTGTGTTTGCCTTCTCTACAGCCCTTAATAACCACCCTACGAACTCCTGACTGATCACCTTCAGCTTCCCACTTGACTATCAATTCACCTTCCTGACCTGTATGTTTGGGTTAGCCTAGTCATATACTCAAAATTCAAGCAATACACAAACCCTCCCATTATTTAACACCTTGTTTTGCCCTGATAAACAAAAGCAACATCTGTATTGCTTCCTTGTTTGATCTGCCAGTTTTCTGCTAGATTTTTCAGCATCCATGTGAGACAGAATGCATGGCACTCTCAAAAATTAAACAGGCAGCAGGGCATTGGATTTCCCTGCAAAACAAACATAAAACTACCTAGCAATGAAAAGCAAGCACAGATTTTGGGGAGAGTGATGCCACATTTGAAGGTTTTAGTGGGTGGAGTTCCTTTTGTTATTGTAAGTGGTGACCTGTCCTCTGTGCCAGCAGAAAGCAGATTCCTCCTGTAGCCCCACAGATTCTCAACACTTATTTTTTTTTACATCTAAAACAATGTGATGGTGGTTCAGGCATTCCTATGGATAAGCATTTGGCTCTTTGCTACTTAAGAAATAAAGCTGTAGTTTCACAGTTCCAAACACAGTTTGGAACACAGTTCCAAATAGTTTCACAGTGACTTCATATTTAACTTGCAGCCCAGCAGGTCAGAATACTTTTGGTCACCTTTAATAATCACGTGGTGCAGATATGACCGTATCAAAGCAAAGGCAGTATTTGCAGAATGCCTTCTTTAAAAGGCATAAAAGGTAGCTGGTTTGTCTCAAAGAATTATTTGTTCAAATCCTAACAAACTTGATGCTGTAGAACGACCCACAGAAACGTGACAAATATATACCAAGTGATTTTAAAACGCTTATTCTGCAATGATGCTACCAAAGTTAGGTGGTTTCTTAAGCAATAGTAGAAAGGAAGATGCATGGAAACAAATGTATCTTTATCTTGTAAAACTAAACATCTTTCTGCTGAAGAGAAAGACATACTGTTTTTAATGTAGCTCTGCCTTGAAGAGGACACAGCTGTTGCTGTAAGTACTTACCCCACTTACTTACTTAAATGTGTAAGTAAGTACTTACCCCACTACAGCCATAGTAGCCAACAGCCTCTTACTTAAATTCAGGCTCAGTCTTGGGATGTTCAGATTTTTCTTGGGAACCCGTATGAAGAGGGCTTCATGCCCTCAGGTCTGTTAGCACACTCCCTTGCCCAAGACTTCCCCATTAAATGCACAGTCCAACTTTTCAATGGTTTGGAAGTTTCAAGCCGTCCTAGAGCAGTGTTTGAGGTCCTAAATGCTGCTGTCAGCCCAATCTGCTATTTCTGAGCCATCACCCACCTGCCTTCCTTTGGGAGAGCCCAGGAATGGCTCCCTGCTCTGCTGAAGAGTCCTGCTTTTAATGAGTTTCTTCAACAGTTCCTTCTGTCACTGCTGAGTAGATTAAAAATAAAACAAAAGAAAAAAATTCAAGCTGAGATTAGTTACAGTAATAAATAAAAGCTGACCTTCCAGCAGTTAAGCCAGATATCTTGCCTTCTGAAAGAGCCTGCCCTACAGGTGCAAGGGACAGCTTTGATGCTGTAGTTCTTCCCTCTGAGTTGCTCTTCACCCATTTACAGATGTGCAACTGGCCTTATTTTTTTAATCACTGCCTCAAAACAAGAACAACTCTCATTCCCCATTTGCAAGACTCGGTGCTTTTCAAGAAAGCAGAAAAATATTTATTTTGGTGGTAGAGGGACAGCAGACTTTGTTCTCTCCAGTACTAAACACTCCTGTCCTTGCATACAGAGGTATAAATCTAGATGCTAGAGATAACCAGGAGAGGCAAAACTTACTCACTCGAGATTTAATGTTTTATAGCACCGGTTAGAAAAAGATCCTTTTGAAACAGCTTGAGTCGGCCGGGAGTTAAAACAAGAGACTGACACCCCCACTTCCCAGCAGAGAGTCCTGGTCCCCTGGGCATAGTGAGGAGGAAGGACAGCAGGCGACCTGACCCACTGCCTCCTCTCCAGCCTCATGCTGCCTTCACCCCACGGGACCTTGGCCACGGCATGTACCGTGTGAACATCCAAGAACCCTCTACATACCCCAGAGCAGAGCACTACACGGTTATCTGGGGGTCAAACAGCCACTGGCATGAGCCACGAGTCCAGCAGCCGCTCACCTTCCTGATGCCTCCCCCTCCACTGCTCCCCTCACAAACTGGTGTAGCCACAGCCAGCCTGGTGAGACAGACTCTGGGCTTTGGTATTTGGAAACACCACTGCTTAAGCAGATACTTTGTTATTTGTTCAGCTCTTTCCCCACACCTTTGGCATCTCACTGAAAGGGGCTTTACTAGGCACTTAGTAGAGATGTAAAGAAACCAGCTGGGTAATTTAAAAGAGTGCAGTCCTTACAGCATTGCCCTCTGGGAGTTTCTTGAAGCACACTCAAAAAAAAAATTCAATTGTATCACTTTTTCTACCACATCACTAGTTCTGCTTCCAAATCCATACTCTGAGAGGAAAAAAAGTAGCCTCAATACCCCCTCTGAATTAGGCTACAAACTTGGCAGGGGCAAAAGAAGCTACTACGTTACAAAAAGAAATGTACCAGCAGGATTATAGTCCCACTTGCCATTCAAACCCACAAAGATGCTACTGTCCCTGCTGAGAGTACATTTTGTCACTAAATAGCAGCTGCTGCAGGCCAAGGTTAGCCCAGACCAACCCTGTATCAACAGTGAACATCTAATATATACCTGTACAGGTCTTAGCTGCGGCCCCTCAAAAGAGACAGTGACAAGCAGTGCTGAGAATCATAAAATCATAGAATGGTAGGGATTGGAAGGGACCTCTGGAGATCATTGAGTCCAACCACCCTGACAGCACAGGAACACCCAGGGCAGGCCACACAGCAACATATCCAGGCAGGGCTTGAAAGTCTCCAGAGGAGGAGACTCCACAACCTCTCTGGGCAGCCTGTTCCAGTGCTCCATCAGCCTCACAGTAAAGAAGTTTTTCCTCATGCTGAGGTGGAACTTCCTGTGTTCCAGTTTGTGACCATTAACCCTTGTCTTATCACAGGGCATCACTGAAAAGACACTGGCCTCTTCTACTTGACACCCACCCTTCAGAAGAAGCAGCAGGAGCTTGTATGGGGCTGACAAGAGATGAGTTTAGGATGGTGCAAGGTGCTGAGCCTGTGAAGCCAATACAGGGCAGAAGGAGCAGAGAGACAGGCAGGGTCCTCAAAACCCTTGGAGGTGGGAGCTGCAAGACAAGCCACAAAGCAAGGCTGCAGGCAAAGGAAGGCAAACAATCATCTATGAATCTATTTCATCTGAAGACATGGGAGCAAGAAGAATTTGAAGGAAGAAAGGAGGGTATTGCCCTGTGGGAATGATGCATATGGACACATACAGCTCTTTGAGTGACGCCCTTTTAGTAGAATCAGGTACTGAGTTTTAGGCAGCCTGAACAGCAAATCCTCCCAAGGCTGGGAAGCCAACCAACAACCCCTCATTCTACCCTTGTCCCTGGAAACTACCCATCAAAAGGGTACTCCACACTACTCACTCAGGTCCCAGTGCAAGGCATGATGGTGACATTCAAAAGAAATCTAGCTCCACCCAGGGCTGACCCACCAGATGTCAGAGACGCCGAGCTACCCCGGCAAGTCTGCAGAGTATTTACAAAGCAGTTTGCTAAATTATACAAAGGGAATAATTTGCAATGTAATGGTGTGTTTGCATTCTGAATATCCGATTTCCTGTTCAACAAATAACCTAAACACTCCCAACCAAATGAAATGTAGACAAGACTTAAAACGTTTGAAGAAAAGCACTCATCCAGAAAATTAAGGTCAACACGGAACAGATGGTGCCTCTGAAAAATGTGGCTTCAACATTTATCTTTATGTAAAATAAAAATCTTTTAAAAACCTCCAGCTGTTTGGTGACAGTCCTACTTGAAATATTGAATCTCACACTCCATGGATAATAAAGAAGCACTAAAAAATTACTTCAAAGTACTAAATCTAAATAAAGTTCTCTCAACTATTCTGCAATAAGATTTTTGTGGGCATGTAAATACATATCAATAAAAGACAGATTAAATTGCTTCTGTAACCGCTATAAATATTGCAAGTGCTCTCCCCATTTCCATAAATATGACCCACGACTCCCAGGTGAGCAGCTTTTTCATTTGCAGCAGTCAAGGAAAAAATGATCCTTTCTTCTGTATCAAAGTCTTTTGAAAGGCTGAATTTGAAGCCCAGCGCAGAGGGAGTTGCGAACAACTTTCCACAATGATGCATGAAATGCCTTCTCCAGCCTCAGAGAATTCAATCAGTGGGATTGCTGGAGGACCACTGTTATCCTGGAGGGCAAGCAATGGCATACCTACCTGGGGAGGGAAGCAGGAGCTCTAACTGGGCAAGCTGCAAATCATTTTGGTAATACAGAAATGAGCTGGAATCGGTGAAAATAACGAGAGACAGACTTGTGAGACACCTAACGAGTAATAACATCTCAGAGAGAAGTCAGAATTGTATTCAAGAAGATGAGTATTGTACAGTTAATCACGCAGCAAAGTGAGAAACGGGGAGGGCAAGGCTTGACAGGACGACAGGCGAGCCCTCTCCACAGCTTCTAGCAGAGATTTCTCAGGACAGGTAAAAGAGAGGGCAGACAGAAAGCACACAGAGCTGCACAGCAGGGATCTTTTAGTTTTACCTGAAACACGAAAAAAGCCAAACCAACCCAAAGTCCACACATCCTGAGCCACAGTGAACCGATCATTTTTGGAGAAACAGGAGACACCTGGAGTACCTAAAAGCACAGTCCCAGGGAGACATACTCCTGTGCATCAGCAACAGAGCACCCAGCTGATAGCCAGGGCCCTCTGACAGGCTGTTACTTCTGATCACAGGCTACACTTCTCGCCCAAATTGCCACACACATCACCCGAATCCCTGAAGTTAATTCCTAAGGGGCCACCTCAATGCCTGGGCTGAAGAAGTGGCTTGTGATAACAACTGCAACTCAGCAGCGTTGGACATCAAAGCATCCACAGACATAGAAGGAGCTGTCTGCTCATACTGCCACCAAAAAAATAAATAAATAGCCCGGTGAAAATAGACTGCTGAAGCACATCCACAAAAACACATGGTAATTATGGATCTAATGCCAGGATTTTTGTGACAATCAGCAGGTATGCAAAAGAACCACCATCATCAATGCACCTCTTTTTTCCAACGTGGCTTCCAGCCATTCGCACCTACTAGAAAAGACTGTGATTTTTGTAACTCATGCCTTCAGCTGCAACGCTGATGAAGTTGCACAGAAAGCTTCTGCAAATCCACTTTGCTAAAGAAGCTATGGGAAGTTTATTGCAGCAATTTTCCCAAGTTGACACATCCTTCTTACTGGCTTCGTGATACTGACTTAGCGATGTTTTCAGTCCCGCTTGCTCTAGAAATTACCTCTGATTCCCTGCACTGCTGGGAAAAATAAGCTCGGCAAGAACATTTAGACTCACTGTCCCTAGCAATGGGTCCTGCCATCAGTAAAACACAGCCAGAATGAGACTAGATTGTGCATAGCAGGGAAAGGCTTTCAAGAATGGCTTTTGCACAAGGGTTTCTTGCTTCAAGGTCATACCAAACCACATCACAGACAGCCCTGATAAGCAATAGCACCAGAACAGCTCACTGGAGTCTTACAAATGGAGTAGATCAGGTTCTCTTTCCCTATCTAGGGCTTTTAAATACTAAATCAGACCTTTTCTTTTCCTCTTAAGAGGAGGTTGTGTTGATTTTGTTGGTCCTATTGCATAGCCAAGTGCTGCTCCTGCATATAGAAATGCCTATCTGCATCAGGCTATTTCTACAAACAGAGTAAGTCACCTTAATTCGTTCCTCTGGCGCCTTGTGTTTAAAGTCATTTCTTGGCAACTTCTGCTCTTGGTGTTTAAACATTTCTCATATTCAGCCGAAGTCTGACAGCACCATTGGTTATCCTTCTCTGCCTCGCTAATCGGTTGATGGCATGCAGGTGGGTTTCTCATAATTAAAAAACCCATTTGCAGAGTTTGCATTAGGTGATCCGAAAAAAAACAGAGCACTCCATTCAAAGGTTAAATATAAGTAGGCTGCAGAGCTCCATGAAAATATGGCATAATTTAGAGATAAAAATAGTTTTGCTTTATTCGAGCTAGGCTGGATAGGTAGATTTTTTTTTTATTGCAATCAGCCTAAACCTCATCTCTCCAAGTTACGTGCTCAAGTTGATTACAGAAAATTAAATTTAGTATTAATCAACCTAGGAAGGAGGAAATTAGAAAAATTAAGCTAATGCATAAATCATAGAAAATAATGGTGGAAATGGCTACAAGAGATCTTTTAATACATCTTCACGCTTGTCCCACGCCAGAATGAACTCCCTCCCTCCCCGAGCCACTCCTGGCAGGTACTTGTCGAACCCTTAAAAAATTTAATCATGACACAGGTATCAGAAGCCACCAGCCAGAGCCCTCCAGGGTCCTGCCAATCCTTCTGTTACAGACCTTGCCCTGGCATCCACCAGCTGTCCTGATTTGGGGTATCCCCCCATACCTGCCCTTCTGGGAATGCACAGCAGGACCTGACCGAAGCAGAAGCACCAGCTCTAACAGATCAGTTGCCAATGGCTGCACTTCCACCTGGCAAGATGTTTTTTTTCCCTTTTCTTCAGCAAAAAAAAATAAAAGCAAGCTTCACTGGCAGGTCCTGCCTAAGCAGTTTTTACACCAATGGATCGCCGTGCCAGGCAGGCAGCTGGCATTGCCATATTCAGAGGCACAGCTTTCCACCCATGTGTTCAGAGACACCAGTAACTTGCCGGGGTGGAAGGGATGGCCTTGCCCTTCCTGCCAGGGAGCCATGCAGGTACCCACAGACCACACACTGGGAACCATCAGCACAAGAGCCCTCCTTGGAGTAGCAGCAGCAGGGAAGCTGCAGCCTCTCCCAGTTGCTCTGGCAGGCTCTGCACGACTGGCAGGTCACTTGCAATTTTGGGCACAGAACTGGAGCACTTGGCACCTCTGGGAAAAAAGCAAACCCTAATACCTAACTATAAAGAATCCAAGCTTAGGAATACATATTCTTAAACATCTCTTGATTTAGAAAGAACAGTCTACGTGTCAGCTGTGGCTTTCAGCTTTCCCACAGCATTCAGCCCCTTCATAAATTATGCATTTAGCATCTGCTCGATCAGCCCTGCCACCTTACCCTGGTTTTATGGATAAGAACCTGCTGCCTGCACAGGACTTGGTCCAAATCAGTGTCCAAGTCAGCGGGATCACCTGGCCGTCCCTACAGGGCATACACACGGCAGAGCTGGGCAAGCACGGTTCCCAGTTTCCCAAACAGTTGCCCGACGCTTTGCAAGACCATTTCACCTTCTGGCCATGAACCTGAGGAGAGGTTGGTAGGGGGCTCTGCTGATACACTACAACGTACAGCTACGCTCCTGGGGAGTCTCAGTTAATGATGCAATAAGCCGATTTTGTCTTTTACATGCCAATTTATCTAACACATAGCAGCTAAGCAGCCCTGCAGTGACTGCACTGCTTCAGATCCTCCACTCTGCGGAGCAAATACCATCCCATTTAAAATTACATAGTGAGGAAGCACATAGCTCTGAAGATATATTTACAGCACAAGAATTTTCTTTTTCGAGCTCAATGCCAATGTTTTACTCCTTCCCTAATCTTGCTCCCTAGGAAACGTACAAAGCCAGACAGTCTGGATCAGCCAGGGGTGAGAGAGGGCAGCTTTAGATGAAGCTCTTGCAACTGCATTGATTTCTTCCTGAGAAAAAAAACCATCAGCAATTTGGAGAAATTAAAAAGCTAAATGAAGTCCTTAAATGTCCCCCTTAGTCAACTCCAGACTCTTTTTTTTTTTTTCTTAATCCCTTTGAACCCCATCCTCTGTAGTTTTGTCAACAGCTTGTTTAGGATTTTTTCCATCTCAATTACAAGAGACTGTGTATGTTTATACATATACACACACACGCACACAAATGCCCATCAAAGAATAAATTAAGAAGCGTAATCTTTATAAAGAGCCATGACAATTTCAAATTCTCTGGAATCAAGAATAAAGGAATCAGTAGCATGATTAAGGCTGAAGTCAGAAAGCGCATCTCTGAAAGAAATCCTCAAGGGATTTGCTGAAAACTTGTTTTCAAGCTCTTGCCCCTGGTTCAGCATGTGTCTTCCAGGGGGAACACAACCCAGTGGTTGTCCCCTTGAGTGGTTCCCCCCCCTTCAGTCAGCTCTGATCTCCCTCATTATGCAAAGCAAACAAAAGCAGCCAGCAAAGAGGCTGTTAAATTAGGCAGGCACAGAGCCCCCCGACCATCTTGCCCTCACAAAACAGAGCAGGCACGGGGGAAAATGAGCATTACCAGCAGTGGCTGAAGTACCACCTAAGCTACCGAGGCTGGTGGAACCCCTCTGAGTGACAGGGACAGCATCTGGCTCAGACACAGCAAACCTGACTCTACTGCAATCCTTACAGAGCCTCCTCAGCCCCAGGACAGGGAGTCACAGCCCTGCAGCCTGCTCAGTAATGTGCATGGTGCTGGAGTAAAGAGGAACTCCACAACTCAACCAACTTTAGCTCAAGAGCTAGCAAGTGGGAAAAAAAGCAAGGCACTTTCCTGGATCCCCCCTCATAAGCACAGCCAGAGACCACACTCAGCAGTGCAAATAGTCCCTTAGCTCGATGGTTAGGAATAAATGGTACAGCTGAAAGGTCCGACCTACAGATGTAAAAGAGAGGAAGGGGAACAACCTGGCACCTGAGCACACATGGGCCATGGAGCAGCCCGCAAAACTTCCTCAGAAACACTCAAAACGCCCCTGCTTTTATTAATTCCTAGTGCTAACAAAGTGCTTGGGGAGCTACTGATAAAAACTGCCTTAGAGAACAGGAAAGGATCCTTTGTTTTGGGGGTATGGACATGAGTTGCAGAGGGTGACCACAGCACCAGCAGGTCACTAGCAAAACAAAAGCATTCATGTCTATGAAAAAAAAAAAACCCATACAGGCCCCATGGGTTACAGGGACCAGCATTTGTCTACTGAACACTCCCCTGGGGCCAGAGAAATGCACTCACTAGCAGAACACAGCTGACATCCCTGCAATGCTGCTAGGGGTGCTGTCTGTGCAGAGACTGCACCGATGCAGAAAAGATGCTTCATGCCACCTATAGCAGCTTTGCAGAAGCAGCACAAACTGCAGATACCCTTACTGGAGTCGGTGTGATGCTGAAGAGCAGTGCTGTTGCAGGACTGCAACCTGCCAGTTTCAATCTAAAGCCAATTAAATGAGTTGTGAAAGCAGATTATGTATCACATGCCTCGGTTGAGCATTTCTGTTCTTGCAGCAACATCCCACATGCACTGTGGGCCTGGAGCACATGACTGCCAAGGTTAGGACAGTATTTCACAGTACAGGACCTCTCTTCCACTCTTGGGATCAAGGTGATCCGTGGTGAGGATGGACAGAACACATGCAGGACTGCAGCTGGCAAGACAGCAAAACTCTCTCCACTGCCACATTGCTGCAGCCTGCCCCGAGTCCTTTTGTTGGGGCAGGCAAGACAAGATGAGATGTTCTGGGGTGATAACAGCTGGACATTCCGTGACCCTAGTGTATCTAGATGCTCTACTCAGCTGCACTTCAGCACTGTAGTTTGTGTCTGGATATGTGAACACTGGGGTTTTTTTTTTGTGTGGGGTGGGGTTTTTGTTGTTTTTTTGTTTTTCATTTGGCAATCTGTGTTATTGGGAATGAAACCACCCTAACTGCAGCCTTACCTTTAATACCTGGGGAAGACATTTGTAAAGAGATTCCCCTCTGACCTAACCCCTGGGCACCTATGAACTGCTACGTAGTGTCAGAGTAATTCATGACAACTGCTTGTTTACACAGGGAGGTGTACATCCCTCGGTTCAGCCAGATGGTACGGATCCAAACAGGTATCAGGCAGCCTCTCCCAGATTCCTCTGCAAACTGAGAATTGGCTATCTTGACACTGATATCTCTGAGGGAAACAACTGTGTCTTAAGGTTCACTGGAAGATCCGAAGACCTTGAAAAATTACTATAATTACTTTAAGTCCATGCGACTTTTCAGGGTACAGATTTCCCCTGCAAAGAAGTAAAAATTCATTAATAAACTGAAACAGTTTCAACATAAGAAACAGGGAGGCAGGAAGGCTACTAACCTTGCGAACACGAAGAGCAGCCTCTTGGTTTTTTTTCCTCCCAACTGCAAATCAATGATGCACTTGACAGCAAGCTTTTAATCTTGTGCCACTTATCAGCAGTAAACATCTCATTTTTTATTTGGAATTAGTGAACAAGTATTCTGTTTATTAGTTTAATAAAAGCTCAAATGCATAGAGCTACCAACATCAGGCACCTCAGCACATACCATGTTTCCACACACCCCACCCCCCCATTTCAACCTTCTTTATGCTGCAGAGAAGTCAAGAGTGCCAGGATTTGAGATTCATATCAGAGACACCCCAGTTAGTATGAAGTCCCCACCATGCTACCACTTGCACTGTTCACTTGCTACCTTTACAATTACTACTGGAAAAATACATCTCACACCATACTTACGTCTCATTTACCTCTGGAACATGTCATATGCACTTCACACATTTAGAAGTCCTCTTGGCTTCCTTCTCACAGGCGTATCAAATGTTTTAATGCAACACTGCATAAAAAGTTGTCCACACACCTAGACTACATGACTGACTTAAATAAGCAAGCAATTTAAAGTCCCTGAGTTACACGTGACCTCCTTACACCATTTTCCCAGAAGTCACTGCATGCTCTCTGGTTCACCAGTTCGCACTGTTCTTTCCTAACAGCACCTGTGGGTCATCTCATGGGGCATGCCACCCTCCTGTGTCCAAAACAAGCTGTGCTAATTCCACCTGGAAGCAGGTATCAGGATAGCACTTGACCAAACCAGAGGCAAAGAGCCCTCAGGTGTCTGGGCACACAGGTCCCTAAACTGCCCCCACCCCCCCCCCCCCCCCTCACACCTGCTTGGTGTTGGCGTGCGTTGTTCAGAGGAAATTTGATATTACA
>WTSP01012909.1:41045-65793 GCA_025331215.1 Actenoides lindsayi | reverse complement strand
CGGCATCCCCCGCCTGCGGCCGCCGAGCTGAGGGCGGCGCAGGCGGGCTCGCGGGCCGCCGGGGCAGCAGCGCGGCGCGGGTCCGCCCGCGGCTCGTTGCCGGTGGCGTGCGGAAGCTCTGCGAGTGGAAGCTCTGCGAGCGGCTCGGCGCCCTCCGCCCCCGGCCGCTGGGCTGAGAGCTCCTGGCTGGTGCGCCGGGCCCGGGGTCACAGCAGCGTCCCCCGGTGTGCCGGGGCAGCTGGGCTGCAGAAACTCTTGTGCTCCAGCAGCGCAGCCGAGTGCAGGGAGAGCTGTCCCCAGCTCCAAGCAGTTCGGGTGGGCCGAGGTGCTGCACCTTGTGTTCTCCCGGTATTCAGGTGCTTAGAGCGTCCTCCGTACAAAAGTGTTATGATCCAATACTCGGTGACATACCTTTGCCTTGTAAAGATCACGTGAATTTGAAGAACAAATATCTGAAGTAGAAGGAGAACAGCAAATACTCCAGATACTGTAGATGATGAGAAGCTGTGACAGTTGATACCTATATCCTTACAAGATAACACTTCAGAGCATCAGTCTTTTTGCCTACAGTGCTTTGATTATTTTTTTTTTTTAATCTTGGCAAGCCTAAGGATTTAATTTCACTATACTTTCCTGCTTTTTCTGTATCCTTCCTCATTTTAGAGTTACGTAAACTTTTGAGTTAAGGTTCATCTGTGTCTCTGTTAACTGCAGACAATTAACTTCCTCTTTATTTGCTTCAGCGCTTTTTAACTGCTATTTCTCTGATTTTTTGCCATGCTCTGAAAACACCAAGGTAGGAACTTCTATAGAGCTTAACGAACAGAGACACAGCTAGGAATATCTCCGTGACCAAGTTGTTTCACGTAGAACTCTGTGAAGAGTGGACTTGTTTTATACACTCTCTAGTCTAAGCAGGCAGTCAAACTGGAAAAGCAATTTCTTGACAATTATACTTGGTCGTTGTGTGACATAAGCCATTAAGAGAAGGTTTAAATTTTGCATGTGTGAATGAGAAATGGGCGGAGTTCCGTCTTTCTTCTCCCTTCCTCAGGAGAAAAGCCTTAAAAACCTCAACTGTGTGAAGTGTATGTATCCTCAGCTAGCATTCCTCTCCTGCCCTTGCTCCGTCAGGGCTGTCAGTCACAGGAAAACTGATGTGTCTTTTTACCTCGGTGTGTTACAGCATTCTACAGCCATCAATATATAAACGCTAAAGAAAACAGATGTCTCTGTTACTGTCTCAAAACCTGAATTGTCAAGGGTGTTACACGTTAAGACAAAAAAAATAAATCAAAGACTTCTCGTATACTGCTGATGGTTTAAAATCTGCACCCTGTTGCTGACATATTAACTACTTCATATCTGCGTCATCCTTAATTTTGCTTGAGTTCTTGCAGCCTGTTCGCTCCTCACTTTCCAAATGACTGGTGGTGTTCTGTGGTGGTCTGCATCAGCTTTGCAGGCGAGTTTCGTTGAGCTCATTCACAAAACTGTTTTGAGACCACTGGAATATTAAACAAAGCTTTGCTCGGTCACAGAAAGGAGCGGGTGATGTTGATATCTGCCATGCCATCTGCTCCTTAGAACTTCTTTTGGTGACTTCTTTATAGGTGTTGCTAATCATCTTCTTGTATCGGTTCTGGGCAGAAATACTGCTTTGAATGCTTCACTTCCTGCTGTGTCTTGCTTTTTTTTTTTTTACCCATAAGAAAGAATCATCATGTCAGTTCATGCTTTCCTTGGCTGCTTTTTGACGTGGAAAGTTAGGTGCCTCCGGAGAGAGCAGAGCACAAACCAGGCCTGGTTTTGCACCAGGCATCCTGCTGTCTCTCCCACCCACTGTTAGGCTGGGTACAGCCTCTTCGCTGGAGAAAGTGTCATCTAGTGCTGGTTTCAGCCCTGCTCTGGGGGGGGAGGCTGGGCTAGGTGACCTTCAAAGGTCCCTTCCAACCAACATTCCTCTGTCTATACATTTTCGAGACTCCCAGTAGTAACCCAACTGTCTCTTTCAAAAGAAGTTTCCTCTTGAAAATTACTTTTCAATGGAGTGCTGATGTGACCACAATTACCGCCTATTCTGCTTCTGTTGTTCATGTGGTTGTGTTTGTTCTTGTTGGGGAACTTCGGGGAAGTGAGGTTATGCGACTGCCTGATCTGCCTTTTGAGTTTGGGGTTGTGGGTACAGGCACAAAGGTGCAGTCCTGAAGGTGTCATGAAGCAAAATAAGGGGAGTGGGGGGGAATTCCAGGGGTATACTGTGGCATTTGCCTTCTGCTGCTAGCTCTGGTATGCTTTTACCCTCTGATGGATTAGACACATTATTTTTTTGTGTTATCATAAGGAGCATTAGTAAGTCACTGTTTGTAGCCAAAAATACACTTCATTTCACTGTAGTGAAATGGATCAGTGTACTTTTTTTCCTATTCAAGTCTTGTTGTGTGTTTCTCGTGCTCTAAAAGCCTGCACTCTTTGTACTTGAACCTGCTCAAATAATATTCATAACTCTCTTGATGTAAGTTAAATTGAATGTGAAACTTGCTTAAGTAGAGAACACTTGCCATGATAGAATGCATTTTCTGTATGAAGCAAAGTTAACTTTCTTTTTCCCATCTTTGAAAGAAAAGAAAATTTCCAGCATTCTGACAGAAAGAGTGAATATTACACAGGTAATAAGAGACAGGGGAAATGTATGGATGTAGTCATGTCATTGAGTTTGCAAATGCAATACCTTTTTCATTCTGTTTCTCAGTGTGCTTGATACCTTTTTTTCTTCAAAAACGGAACTACTCAAGCAGTAGTAAATCACCATTCTTAAATGAGAATCTATAGCTATTCAGAATTTTCTGCTCTTTTTCTCTCCAAAACTTTAATTAAATTTTATGAACCACATCAGATACAGCTCTCTTACCCTCACTTCCAAAAAACAATTAACACTAAAGGAGGACAGACTAATCCAGGGTGATAAAACATTCTACAGATTTACCATTACAGTGTTTTCAAGAATGTCCTTCACATTAAGATTTTTGGCCATTGTGATTTCTTTAAGAGCGTCAGCTGTTTGCTCTTAACATCTTGAGAAAACATACTGAATATCACTGTGCTGTCTGATAAGATACCTCTTTTCATTTGGAATTACCCATATAAGCACCTCTCCCTCCAGTGTTTTGACTGTTAATTGTTTGTGACCTTTACTAACAGCCAGAGTTACCATTGTAACCGACTGATGTTCGGACAGAAGCTCTTGGCCGGCTAGAATTGCTTTCTCTCATCCCTTCCCTGAAGTGTTGCCTTTTTCCAGTGCCGTGTGTTGCTGCCGTAACTGTGAGGGAGACCATCCCACCCACGCCAGCCTTCAGCTCTGCCAGACTATCTGCATTAGGATGATACTGCAATTTTAAATGTATGTGTTATCAAGTAATTTCAGAGTAATTATAAGTCTGTTTCTCTTTTCCTTCCACTCATTTTCTCGATCCTGATACAGTCCCACAACATTACTGTAGTATAATTGGGGTTGGAAGGGACCTCGGGAGTCTCTAGTCTAAACTTCTTATTTAAAGCAGGGTCACCTATGTGGGCAGGGCTTTATCTCTTGTGTCTTGAAAACTTACCAGGGTAGAGACTACACAGCCCCTCTGGGCAGCTTGCTTTGGGATTTGTCTGCATCATGAAAACCCTTTTACTTGAATGAAGTCAAGGCCTCTCTTGGTTTGTACCTGTTGTTTCTCCAACTCCCACATGCACCATTGTGAAGAGTCTAGCTGTGTTTTCTGGATAACCTACTTACAGGTATGGGAAGGCTACTGTTAGGTCACCCCAAAGCCATCTCTTCTCAAGGTGAATAGACCCGGGTTCCTGAGCTTCTTTTCACAGAGCCAGTGCTCCCACCCCATGACCATCTGAACTCACTACAGTTTCTCATTAACTTCCTTGCACTGGAGGACTGGAAACTGGATGCAGGTGTGGTCCTAAAGAGTGTCAAGTGAAGGGAGATCATCAAGTCCCTCAATCTGCTGGCTGTGCTCCCATTAATGTTTAGCAAGGTGTAGTTGTGAGTCGTAAGGTAAGGGTGAGTTAGGCAAATGAAACGTCTGAGGAGACATGGATAGCAGCCAGCATCATGACTGCTGTGCTGCAGTTTCGGCTGAGTCCTGGCTCTCCAACAACGGGGTTTTGGCTTTCCTGTTGGTGAGGGAGGAGACTTGGATGTTATTTCTCATGACTGCTTTCAAACTCTGTGTTTCCTTACATTTTCCACAAGTCTCAGGAATTTTTGTTGGCATTACGTTGCTTTCTGGTAACAGTATCACGGACAATTCAAATAGTGTTTTGGAAAGGTAGTATAAAAAATTTCTCTTTTTGCCAAAGTTGTTGTTTGCTGCTTATTTGGACTCAATCTGTAGGTTGATTTTTTGTTTGTTTGTTTTTTTGTTTTTTTTTTCTTGTATCTCTCCGGGTGTCAACCTGGACCTCTGCTTCTCTCTCTACACCACAAGGACTAAAATTTGTCTACATATCTAGTGAAATACGTCATTTAATACATTTTGCCTTCTGGCAGGCAGACCAGGTGTACAGGACTTTATTTAAGATTTTATTGTTTCTGCTGACACACAGTGCTGATGAGAATCGTGGGTTTGTAGCTCACCTCTGCACCCCTCATTCATACACTTTTGTAGATGACAGACTTGCGTTTGAAACGTGAGTTTTATTTGTAGTTGGTGGCGAGAGATTCAGCTTGCATCCCTTGGTCAGTTGTTGAAGCCTCAATGACCAGTCCAGATTCCAAACTCTAGGAAATTAAGGTGAGGTAAATACTATACTACCCTCTCACTCGTAAAGTTATTAATAACATTATTTCTGAATTCTTTTATGTTGAACCCGTGTTCATTGTTTATTTTCATCTTAAGCAGGCTTCAGTATGAACACTGAATTTTAGCACTGAAATGATTATGTAATTTTAATTATGTCTGGTTTCTATCCACTGTAGGTTCTGTGAATAAGTTCTGTTGTTGCTTGGATCTCAGAATGTGTGAATTTCTCTAGAAATTGAAGGTAACAGGTTAGATTATTTCCCATCAGGAGAGGCAGAGTATACATCTACAGTAATACTGAAAGCTAGAGGACAAATAGAAATAAAACAATTTTCTTCAAAACATTGCTGAGAAAAATGATATTGGAAGTGAGACTGCAAGGAGCAAGTGAGAAATAAGGGTCTTGGTTTGGTTTTGTTTTAGAAGAATGGTGATTGTGGTGGTTTTGAATGACATTTAGTCCTTGTGCTGAACAGGGGATTCATGTTAGTTGTGATATTAGAGTAAGGCCATGACAGAATTTCATTAGCTAATAGCTTCATATAAAGAAATTATGGGTTGTTTTACTGCAGAGAGAAATGGTAGGTACATAGGCCAAAGTACATAAAAGGCCCCACTTGAAGTTGTAATCCTCTCATCTTTAACTAATTTTCTTTTTCTTGTTTAAATTAACGCTTTTAATTCTTTTGTTAGCTTTGTCTTTTTTTAAAGCTAATTTAACTAATTGCATGACCTGCAATTCACTGCGGGTGCTGGAATAAAACAGATTCTGGTAGCACACAGTGTGTGCTTCGGCATTGAAGAGAAGTGTTGCAGGCTGTTTAATCATTGATTTAACATCTATAGTTGCAATTCCTAAACTAGAAGTTACAAAATAATTGGCATCACAAGAAAGCAAACTTGCAGGCTGGAGTAGTTTGCAACTCCAGAAATGTAACTGGAAGACGTTGCCTATTAAAATAACTGTTTCTGTTTCAGTGTCTTTACAGGTGACCAGTGAAGGGATATTGGCCCCTTCTTTGTGATCTCCCTGATTTTAGCTTGTAAGACACTGTGTATTGCTCTTCTCCATGCTGCTAGGCACCAGCCTTCTGTTTGTTTTCTTGTGTAACTCCTGCCTCCCTTTTCTGATGACATGCTTCTGGCCTCTTTTTTTATTTGTTTGTCTGTGCTCAAGGGGTTGTGGGGCTGTGCACTGGCAATATGTGGAGTGCTGGAATATGCTCTCTTATATGTATTTACCCAACCCAACTCTCCTGGACTGAGAGGATGTCATTTTACAGCAAGGCAGCAATTTCTTGTCAGTGTTTCAGTCTGGGGAAAAATGGGAATCCTTCGTGGGCTTTGTGAAAAGATCATGGAAAAGGAAGAGAAATGTTAGGAGGCTGGAAAAGAGCATTAATAACATAAGCATCCATAGTAACAAATTACACAGGAAATTACTGGATTCTGGGGTTTTTTTTATTGTTGAGATTGGATTTAAGCTTACAATAGGATTTGTTCAGAGATGAAGTGTTACTAGAATATGTGGGTGGAAAAATTGGACGCAACTGCAGAACAGTTGTAAGCAATAGCAGTTGGGTACAGATGATCAAATGAGGGTTGGAAAAAAAAATAAATTACTTGCTGTGGTTGTCAGCTGAGATATGATGGTCTTAGATTTATAGATGGGAGTAGGAGAAGGATCTAGGCGACAGGTTTCCATGTTCCCCTGGCTGCATGCCTGCATGTAGCTCAAGGGAGATTGTGCCTTGAAGAACAGCTTAAACCCAAACTTATACTAGGCAAAGGAACTCTAAAAGAGGATGTGACAAGCCTGCAGAGATTAGAAAAGTGAGGAGAAAAGATTAGTAGAGGTTACTAGGTGGAAAACGTAAGCTCGGGGTGAATGTCAGCATTTAAGTATATTCAAGAGCGTGTATCAATTGCTATCTATATTGTCTGATATTTTAGTGAAGCCATCTTCTGTAAAATGAGTGAGAATCTGAGCTCAGTGTCGCGTAGTATTTTCACATACTCTTTTCAGCACATGTATGGAGTGGGGCAACATGTACTTTGAAGCAGTGCTTTAAAACTACATCACTTTGCACAACACCAAGTACTGCTTTGTCTTGTGTTGCCTGTGAGGTGTGGGGATACTGTATGGCAAGTCCTATGTTGGGATGTGAGCACAGGAGAATAACTAAATTAAATTTAGATGGGCTTGCACAGAGTTATGCCTGCACTGTATTAGGAAAATGTGTAAATAACTGAGAAACTATATGAATGAGATAAATGTTTCGACACGATCTATGGAGTGGAGCCCCAGGCTTAATTTTGCCTTAGCTGAAAATTGCGTAGGGAATAAATCCCAGCAGGACACACTCATCATGCACATACATGTTTCACGCATCAAACCACTAACCTGCTGCAAGGCTGCAGTGCTTGCTGTGATACACTTCAACTATACCAGCTAGGAAAACTTTCAGAATATGAATCCAGCCACTGGCTAAATCTTATAAAGCTCTCTGAAGCTCATTTCAAACATGAAAAGTAACACACAGTTTGTATTCTTAGCACCTTTGTCTGGTTGGAAAGAGTGTCTTTGGGGAAGGTGATCATGAAAAGCTTAGAAAGAAGAATCTCTGCCTTCTGTGGACTCTGTAGAAAGACAGACCTGTTCTCTCTTCCTATTATCTCCTAACAGGAGTCAAGTTCAAGAGAGAATGAGCATAAAAGAAAATCAACATTTAAGAGATTTAAACTATATTTTAAGTTAATTATTTCTTCTGATTAAACTGTCCTAAGGCACTGGACCTTATTTCATGATTCCAGTTCCAGACATAATAAATTTCTCAGTCATGTGATTATTTATGTAGTTGCATGAAGCTTCAGGAAATCTGCTCAAGAGACGAAACATTTTGGAGAAGACAAACGTGTGCAATAGAGAAAATAAGTTGTTGGTGTTTTTTCATATTTCTAGTATGGGACTTCTTAGTGAGAGATGCTGGCTGGTTTTTCCTCTCCCTTCTATTCATGTTTATATTTACCTTTATCTTGTCGAAATATCAAGAAATTTAGGTCAAAATATATCTGGATCCATCTGCTCATCTAGTCTGTTCTTTTACTGCTAGTAGTTATATCTTCTAATTAAGTATATTTAATGATGGTTTACTGCATTAATAGGTGGCATCAAATATCTTTAATTTTGTACATTATGAACTTATTAATGCAAAAAAAGGTGTTTTTTTCTAGTTTCTTTATAGAAAAACAATATTTTCTTTCATTTGTCCAATTGTAGTCTTTATGTCCTACCTGTAACTTCCATTTCACTGTTGGTTTAGGTCAAAACTCAACTAGGCTCTATAATTTAGCTGTCTTTACCAGAGGTCTAATATTATCACAGTGATATTATGAATACAGGAAAAATTTATTCACTGACACAGTGATCCATTTCAGTTCTGAATCTTGTTAATTATCGTTACTCTTTTGATATAAGAACTTGTGCTCTAAATCTTATGACAGACTTAAAAAACTATAAAGTCTACAACAGACTTTTTAATTCTAGACACATCAAATATGTTGGGGTTTGGGTTTTTTTGGTGGTTGACCATTGCCAGCCATGTTTTGTTGTAATTGTTGATGTAACCTGATTTTAAGCAGGATCTGTGGAGTGGTGCAGCAGACACTGTTGTCTGAGCTACCACAATATAATGTTAACTGTCTTTCTAAGAAGCAGGTGTTAGTTTGCACTGTTCTTTTTGATAAAACCCATGGCATTTCTCTGGATTACACCCTTATGCATGTTGAAGAGTTTACCTGTGACTCTCCAGCGCGATCACATATGCTGAAAATATCTGTGAATAAGTGTGTGTGCAACACTGTTTCCTGTATGTCTAGAACAAAAGTGGTGTATCTTGTCTATAGGTGCCACATCGACAGCTTGGAGGAAAACTGCATGAGGGTATAGATTTTCAATTATTCTGTATCAAAAGTATAAATACCACCAGTTTTGCTATTAATAGAACAAATAAAGCATACGCCTATAAACAAAAACAGAAATTGCATTTTTGAAATCTGTAATAAACAGCAGTTCTCAGAACTACTTGGGATCAAAATATCTCATATCTGTGATCTGAAAATAGTGTTTGAGAAAAAAATTAGACAAAACCAAGAGAAGGCTTGTTTTGTAGTTTCAGATCTATAGCTGCCTTTATGTACAATACGTAAAACAGGATGGCTGTCTTGGAAATCCTGAAGGACACAAGTGTGTGTAGCTTTCTACCTGGGAAGCAGTAACTTCAGAGAAGGAAGGGTAAGAGCGAGCTGTGCCGCTTGAGGCTGTGGTGGTGCAGTCCTGGGTTGTCCTTCTGCTTTGCCTTTCAGTGCTAAAGATGTACAAAGATGTACAGCTGGCCTGGCACTGCTCTGGTTTTGACCCAGATGTGCCTCCTGTGTGCCAGACCCAAGCAAGGCCAGCTTCAGGACTAACAGCAGTCTTTGTGAGTGCACCATCTTCTAGAATGCAGAATTAAACGCATGCCCTCTGTCTTAAGGTCTCTAACCCACATCTCTTAGGAGAATTCGGTCTTGTTTGGCTGGACCACAGTGCAAAAAGCAATGCAAGATTTGTGGGGTCAGAGAGCATTAAGTGCATCACCTTGAGATTATATCTCTGAGTATATTTGGGAGGCACTACGTGGAGCAAACATGGACAGGAATCAAACATTTCATTCTCTCTTTTCAGGGTTATTGCTATTTGGGAAAATAAATCTTAAAAATCAAATAACTGCATAAAGTACCATTCATAAACAGGCAGGGAGTGGGATCTAGAAATCTCTTCTTGAAGTAGTGGGAATCTAATGACTGGACCATAGAATCAGTCTCTTGCATTTTCCATGAGTATAGTGTTTTTTTCCATGCATAGCATATGACTCAAACTGCCTTTTGGCAGTAGTAGTGCTATTTCTGATAGAGATTTGACTGACTTGCTGTTCAGGATAGTCAGTAGTGAAGGATTCAGACTAGGCTCTTCCTAGGCACTGTGCTTACCAATACATGTCCATCTTTGGAATTTCGGTTTATTGGATCTTCTGTCCAAGTAGATGCAGAAAGAAGCTTACAGCCTCCTTTTCTGTTGCAGTATGCCTTCATATACTTAAAGGAGTAACCTTATTTTCTCTAAAATAAATGATCACTGTACAGTCTCTTTTTTTTTTTTTCCTTTTTCCCCCCCGCTATAGGTTGTGCTTTCTTGACCTGTGATTGTTTTCTCTCTGTCCAACTGATCACACTTCTCTAGAAGACGAAGGTCCAGTCAAAGATGGTCCAGCACTCAATTTGTGACCAGATCAGAGCAGGAGGTTATGTTCATCTGTCTTACTAGTGATGCACTTGTTTGTATGTCAACGTGAGGATATATTTTTCCACACATTATTAACACATGTTGAGTTCATGATCATTTAGAACTGCCAAATTTCTCTTTCTGCAGAAGTGCTGTTACGCTAATCTTCCCAAGATTTTGTTTATGCAGTTGATTTTTCCTGGTTAATCTTAAAAGTCTGCACTGGACTTACTTGAATGGCTGCTGCAGAGCAGCAGTTATGCAGGGACTTGCCTCTGTGTCTTTAGCCTTGGGCACACCCTTTTGCACTGTGGTATTACCTGCATCTTTCACATCTTTGAGTATTTTCATTGCCAGTATTTCCCTGCTACCGGAACGAATATAACAAAATTTGTACATATGTCTAGTTTGAGATAAACTTCTGATAAATACTAAATACTATCTTTCTAAACAGTTTTTACCTAAGGACTAACAGCTATTTTTAAATCATGTTTTTCTAGCTTGCTTGCGGGAATATCATGAGCAACAGTGTCAAAAGTTCTACCAAGGTCAAGATAAATAACTGGTATAGATCAAGATAGATGAGTGCTTTTCAGCATCTTCACATCTTACCAGGTGTAGAGATAGAAAACTACCCCCATGTGTATTCTAAATACTAGATTAGGAGAAGGTCTGCATCCCTTCTTTCTTCCATAGGAACTGACATTGGAAACAGTTGGTGTCTCCATCCAGGTGGTGTCTCCTAGCTCTGTCTCAGCAGTCTTTTCCCGATCAGCATCACCCAGGCAGTTTGGGAGTTGTTCGGCCTCTCCTGCTGAGCACAGCTTGGGCAGGAGGTGTTGGGCTGCTGTGCTGAGCAGCTCTAGACAAGCCTTTTTGACCTGTGTGTTACTTCACCAGTTGTGCTTCTGCTCCTGTTTGCGTCAAGGCTAAGCACATTCTGATTCAGTGACCACTGAATGTTTGTATACTTGGGAGAAAATGAGAGAAAGTAGTCCTTTAAAACCTGGGGGTTTTTGTGTGTGTTTTTCTTTTTAAAAAGGGTTTGAGGGCCTAGGGAGTCCTTAAATAATTGACACTTTGTTTTACAGAAAACTTCTGGTGTTTGTTTTAATGCTTTGTTTTGTTGTTGTTGGGAGTGGATTGTTTTGTTTGTTTTGTTGTTGTTGCTGTGGTTTGGGTTTGGGTTTTTTTTGTTCTGAAATGCTGAAGAAGCTGGAGAGAGCAAGTAGTGGTAGTACACTAAGTAATCATGAATGTAAAAGCTGTCTGTTAGCCCACCAGACTTAGATAGTCTCTTTTAAAAATTACTTGTTAACATCTGTTTAAATCAAGAATTGGGAGAAAAGCTCTTTTTTATTGATGATTCAGCATCCCTCTTACCAGGCTTCAGCTTTTTTCTATGTTGACTTCTCTTTATATGGGGTTAATATGAGATTGTGTTACTCAATAGCCGTATTCAAGGTTGTGTTGCTTGCCTAACTTCCTTTTAGGTGATTTGATCTTCTGTCATCAAAAAGCTGGCCCCCGAAATCAGTTGAGAGATAGACCATGGGCATCTCCTCCAAACGTTGTCTATGGATCCTAGATATGTGTTCACCTGAAAATAATTCCTTGTATCAGTGATAACCTTTCTGTTCTAGCTTTTAAATCTGATATGGTTGCACTAAAGCATGAAAACTCATAGAAGTTCCTATATCTTACAGGAAAAATATTTCAAGACAATGACTTTTGGAAAGTATGCGGTAGAAAACTCAGGTGTAATTATTGGAAGTGTCAGTCTGAATATGTTTTTACAAAATAAATTACAAATAAAATTTGACCACATGTTCCTTTGTTTTTTGATGCAGTATTTTCTTCCAAAATAGAGACTTCAGAACCTTTTGATTCTGAAGTATTGCGTTCATTTCTTATAAATATGGTATTTTAAAACTTCCTTTTATAACAAGCCTGTGACTTTTCTTTCAAAAGTTCAAGATTCTTTCACTAATTTATTTGAAAAGCTATATTTAAAAAATCATAGCACAACTTATATCTTATACCAGTTGATCCAGCTGCCTGCCATAATTCCATTTGGCTTTTGAAATAAGCATTAAAAGCTGATAAAGCTTTCACTGAAAGCTGATAAAGCTTTCATTCTCTTATGGCTGTTATCTAAAGTTTAAAGCAAATACATGTACTTTCTCATTTTAATGAAATACGTGGTCACCAATTCTCAGTAGTTGCATTTTCTGTGAATTTGTCAATTTTTATTGGCTCTGTTTTGCTGATAGAATGGAAAGAAGGAGAGATGGAGATTAATTAAATTTTTGATATTTAACTTTTTATTTAGTATCTTGGAGATCCAAGGAGCTCCAAACAGTAATCAATCGGAATCCCTCCCCTCTGCCTATTCTCAGTGGAACCATCATATAAACCAATTAATACAGCCCTAGACTGGACAGAAACACAGTGATTAGCCAGTACAAAAATTGATTGCAATTAGCAAAATTCTGCTGTAGTCACCAGTTTAAGCCTTTTTGCAAAACAGGCATAGGATTTAACTTGCTCAAAATATGGATATACAGTAGAATTTTCTCTTTGCTTCAGGCCTTTTTTGACCTTGACTAAGAGATGAAGGCTTTTAGGCACCTTGAGTTTCATTTCTTAAATGACCTGTCATGGTCAGTTAACTGATAATGTATCCTTCAACCACAAAAATTATGTGTGTGCATTGCTTCCCCTGATTTTCTGTGGTTCCACTTCTTCTAAAGTATTACTGCTCTAAATCAAAGCCCACACACACAACTGCAGAGCATTTAGAAATATACAGCGTTATTCTGGTGACACCAGGTGTTGAAAGTAAAAAATGTAATGCATTATGTATTCGGAAGCATGCCTTTATTAATTGATAGTTATCGGGGAGTAACCAGCGAAGCAGTGGAGGTTTGTAATTTGACAATAATTTGAGTTACCTATTTTAAATGTTATGTTCATGTGCGGAAAATCTGAAGTAATTTGTTCATTACCTCTCTTTTTAAGCCATATCAAAAAGACAAAATTAAGTTCTTGTGCGGTTTCTCTTCTTCCTGTGTCTTAAGTAATGCACTGTTTCTTGATTTACATCTAGTGTAACTCTCTATATTATTTTATTTTTCTTCGGTTAATTCCCATCACTAAGTGAGCATTTGTTTAAAGAATGCAGAAGTAAAATGAACTGAGATTTCCCAATGTCCCTAGGTATTCTTTCTCAAATCTAAGAGAATCGGTGTTCAGAATGATAACATATTCCTGTATTTGGCGACTGAGAGTGATGTAGTACAGGATATTTGGGTGAGGGCAATGATTGATTTGTTCAAGAGCTGAAATGTAACTTTTTATGGCCAAGTAGGACTAAACGGTTATTTAATAATGTTTGGTGGATGTTCAGCATTGTATGGATAATGTTTGTCTTTAAAATTTTCATCATCTTAAACCAAGTATATTTTTTGAATTATCCCTTCTTATTTCAGTTTTCCATTGTGAAATGTATTTGATATGAGGGGGTACAAGTGTTCACCCAGAACTACTCCTTGAAAGTCCCAGGTCATAGCTACTGTGAGTCCAGACCTTTCAGAGGAAACAGTCTGTTTTTAAAACCATGGTGCTGACTTCTCCATGGTATTTAGTGGACGCTCTTTTCTTTAGTTGTGGCATAAAAATAAATTATAAAAGGGAGTTATAAATTGACTTAAAATTAGGAGGAAAGTTGCTAACAAGAAAAGCAGTTGTTTTTATATCACATATCAGTTTGTTCTGAGAGGAGATGTGTGTTTAAAATGTCTGTTGATCCCAATGCAAGGAGAAACTTTTCACTTAGAAGGATAGAGTATTCTTAGGACTTGCTATTCCTGTCCTACTCATCCTGTTCACTGACACCAAAGCTGGAAGAAATAAAGCATAAGGAAGCAAACTGGAGGATAGTCTACATATTACTGGGTATTTAAGACCCATTTGGAAAGGTGAGGATCCCCAAAAAACCCAGATAAATAAAATATTGTAAATATAGCAATGATATGAATTGCAGCAGGTATGAATTGTTTTCTCATTTCCAGAGTAAACCCTGGAAAAGGCTGAATATAGTGTTTCCATTGTCGCTTTTGCCTCACATCCCATAGTATAGGCAGTGGATACTGGTTTAGCGGTTACCCTCTTCAGGCTGTGTGTCCCCTTTGGTCTGCTCAGTTGACTAAAAATGTAGCCAGTTTAGCCATGCTCTTTTCTCAGAATTATGTCCCATTTTTGGGGTGTGTGAGGAGGCTGTTGTGGCAAAATATTAAAGCTAGTTGGAGGATGTGCTACTTTATACTTAATCACCTTTGCTTGGGATCTGCTCCAGTCCTGAATTGGCTACATGTTAAGATCTAGCTTGAAGAATTCACAGAATGTCTTTAGTTGGAAGAGACCTTCCAGATCATCTAGTCCAGCCTTCAACACAGCACTGCAAGCTCACCACTAAACCATGTCCCTGAGCACCAGGTCCACACACCATTTAAATGCCTCCAGAGATGGTGACTCCACCACTGCCCTGGGCAGACCATTCCAATGTTTGATAACCCTTTCAGCAGAGAAATGTTTTCTAATATCCAGCTTAAACCTCTCCTGGCACAGCTTGAAGCCATTCCCTCTGGTCCTGTCACATGTTACCAGGGAGAAGAGGCTGTCCCCCTCCTCACTCCAATCCCCTTTCAGGTAGTTGTAGAGTTAGGACATTATATATTGTAATACTGCCTTGTCTGCCCCCCATGCCTCTTTTTGCCAAGACAAACTCTAGATTGATGGATAGATGTAGTTGGGCACTCTCCTGGATATCTGACTGCCTTAAGGTATGTGAGTTGGCCCTGGTGTGCACTCAAAGTAACTTTGAAGATTTAAGCCCCTACAGTGCTGGTTTTTGGCTGCTCTATATGCTGTCCTGATGCAGGAATACATTGCAGATGAAAACCACCTGGTTTGTGGAAGTAAAATCCGTCACAAAATTAGCTGGTGCTGGAAAACGTGAAACTTTTAGGCACACAGGACCACCTTCAACTCATTTAATACAGACATCTGTAACTGCAGAAAAAGTAGTAGTAAGTACTTGCCCTAAGATAATGCGACTCACACAGCTGTAAAATTCAGTCTGTGTCTGCGGGTCTTAGCCATTCTAACTCTTTAATCCTGTAAAGCAGAGTGATCAAGGGAACTAACAACTTTCCCATCTGTGCAGTTGTTAAACTTTTCACTGATGTTTCCAAATATGGCTTTTGCACTTTTTCTTAATGAGATTTTATTGGTACCTTGAAATACTTGCTCCAGTTGTGCTGACCACTTACAACCATGTCATCTTGGTGGCTGGCACAGGTATCTTTTGTAGCTGATGAGGATGGTGTCAAGTGCTGGTATTTACTTCCAACATCTCTGCACTCAGTGATGTGAAAAGAGGAAAATGTCTGAATGGGAATGGTTGGAAAAAGAGCAGGTGAATTTCAGAGGACTGCAAAACATACTCGAGAAGAATCATGTATTGTTTGCTCCTGGCCTGCGGCTTGGTTTTGTTCACTTGTCATTCTGCAGTCGACCAAAAAATACAAGTGTTTCCTTTTTTACCAGGTCACCAATCCAGCTGACCAAGGGAAGCCAATAGATTAGGTGGTTTAGATTTTAGCAAAACTTTTGATACTGTCTCTCACTGTACCCTGGGTAAACTGTCCAGCACACAGCTATACAAATCCATAATACATTGGGTGAGCAATTGGCTGATGGGTCAGGCTCAAAGAGTTACAGTAAATGGGGTTATAGGATGCTGGTGCCTCCGGGCTTCCCCAGGGCTCAATTTTAGCACCAGTGTTTTTTAATGTTTCTATAAAAGTTATGGATGCAGGAATGGAATGTGTATTATGTTTGCTGATGATAACTAAACCAGGAGGCGCTGTGGACTCCTGCAAGGGTGGGGAGGCCTTCCAGAGAGATCCCGGTAGGCTACAGAGCTGGGCAATCACCAACCATATGAAATTTAACAAGAACAAGTGCCAGATTCTCTACCTGAGGTAGGGTGATACATACAAACTGGGAGACAAGCAGCAAGAGAGCAGCCCCATGGAAAGAGATCTCGGAGTTTGGGTTGGTGACAATTTGAATAGGAGTCAACAGTGTGTCTTGGCAGCCAAAAGTGCCAACTGTGTTCTGGGGTGCATCAAGCACAGCATAGTTAGCCAGCTGAAGGAGCTGATGGTCCCACTCTACACCACACTGGTGCATCCCCACCTTAAGTACTGTGTGTGATTTTGGGCACCTTAATATAAGAAGGACATCAAGCTATTAGTGTGTCCCGAGGAGGCCTACCAAGATGGTGGAAAGCCTCAAGGGCAAAATTATAAGGATCATCTGAGGTCACTTAGCTTGTTCAGCTTGGAGAAAAGAAGGCTGACCTCATTGCAGGCTACAGCTTCCTCAAGGGGAGCAGCAGAAGAGGAGGTGCTGACTTTCTCTCTGGTGACTAGCAGTAGGACACAAGGAAATGAAATGAAGCTGTGTCAGGGGAAGTTCAGACTGGACAATAGGAAAAGATTCTTTGCTGAGAGAGTGGTTGGTCACTGGAACAGAATCCCTGGGGAAGTGGTCACAGCACCAACCCTGTCAGAGTTCAAGGAGTATCTGGATGACACTCAGTCATATGGGTTAGTTTTAGGTAGCTCTGCAAAGAGCAAGGAGTTGGACTCCTATGGTTTGTTTCCTTTGTTGCTTTCAAGTGACAAGTCCCTAGAAATTCTTGTTAGTGGTTCCTAAGCATGTGTTTTAGTGATGCAAAGTGCAGAAACATAGTTTGTAGGCCATCTGACATGTCTGTACCATGAACCAGTCCTCCTCAGGATGTATCACACCCAAAGGTGGTAGACAGACAACTACTTGCTGTAGCAAGGCCATTAATAAATGCAATAACATTGACTGCTAAGGAATATGATTGGTAATTTCTGTTTGTACTTATCATTCCTTATGTTAATATAGTCCACGATAATCTTCCCTTTATTCCTTATTCATACACAGTTCTTTGCTGTGACCTGGTCTGGAGATCTTTTCATGGCATATTAAAGTATTTTACTTCAAGTCCATTGCATTATCCTCATCAATGAGGGGGGGTGTTTTTAATGACATTGGTCTGACTTTTTTGCATTCACAGCCACATTCCTGCTTATTCCTCTTCTCATTTACTTCCAGTACTTGAGTCTGTTTTTCTTTCTTTATCAAGTTCATAATAGAAATTCCTTCTCAAAGGTCACTGAAAAGAGGCTGCACAGCATGTATAAACCTATTTTCATTTATATAAATATTTTATTTGTAAATAATTCTGTCTCATATAAATGCTTGTGTAGTTCATATGAATATTATATAATGTTTTCCTATTACAGCCCAACCTCTGGTTTAAGATGGCTTTCATTAAAGCTTCCTTCCAGGCATCCTGGACACTGCCAAGGAGACCTTCAATTGCAGTAAATTCTACATGCCATCATAAAGTTAAAGCAGCTTTATTTTGCAATTGCAAATATATATCTAAGTAGAGATACAGAATTATTTCCATCAGTACTTTTTGTGAGCCTCTAGTGGCTCCAGGAGAAGATTTAAGAGCTTGTATAGCTGGTTTCCCTCGTTCTTCAGTAAATAACAGACCTGTGTTAAATTTTGCATCAAAGTACAGAACCTGTTTCTGCATCAGAGACCAAATCACTCCTCACCTGAAAGTTAACATTTCGTTCAGGTCATCCTTATAGGACACACGTGAACAAATTGGGAATTTCTTCTTTTCTTGCATATCTTTGACTACCAGACAGGAGCATATTTGGGATTTTGGTCCGTATGTTTTCTGGTTCTGAAAGCAGTTAGTTCCAGTACCTTGCTGAGTATCAGGCTTTTTTTTCGTGCCCCCAGAACGTATATTTGTTTCTTTTGTAGAAGATAGCAGGCCAGTAAATGGATTTACTTGGAGATAAGAATGCTTTCCCAGGTGATGAAGAAAGTGAGGTATGTTTCAGATTTCATTGCAGGGCTTTTCAAGCCTTTCTTAGAGGAGAAAAAACCCCAAAAACTCAAGAACAGGATGCTTGAAATAACTACTTAGGATTTTGGGGTTTTTTTCCATGATGATCTGTGACTTTTTATCATTTCTGTAGTAAACTCAGTACTAATTTCCAAACAGAAGTGATATGCCTCAGTGGGATTGAAGTAATTACTGACATCTGTTCGTGGTTCTTTGTAGTTTTGATTTGGTGTTCTGTTTTGGTATGTATTTTCTTACCTTTCATTATATTAGAAAATGGTGCTAGAGATTTGTTCCTGCGATATGGATTGCATTTTTGTTTTTGGCTTGTAGAGAGCTGCAAGCTGAAATTCACTTTTTGAAAAAAGTAATTTTATTTAAAAAAAAAAAACCCTACCTGCATAACTTAGCAAAGTAAAACTTGCATATACATTTAATTAGGCAAACAAAATAACTGCAGTTAATGAATTATAATGGAATCATAGAATCATTTAGGTTGGAAGAGGCTTTTCAGATCATCGAATCCAACTGTAAACTTAACACTGCCACGTCCACTGCTAAACCATGTCCGTAAGCACCATACCTGTGCTTCTTTTACCACACACACATACACACCCTCCAAATAAAACAAAACGCAAAACTACACCACCACCCTAGTCACTTTCTTAGCTTTAAAAAAACTCGACCTGAATAAATTAGAGTGGAAGGAAAATATTTCTGTGTATCACAGAAAGAAGATCTGGTGAAATTTTTTCATCTTTTCACATCTTCCACTTTTTGTCCAAGGGCTGGCTACAGACTGGCAGTTTGACTTGCCTCAGAGCTGTAGCTCCAAAGCCCTGATTCTACAATTCTCCTTTATCATTATACAAGTACTCCTTCCTTTTGTGCAACTTCAGCTGTGGTCCTCCAAATGTTTAAAAGGGCTTTTCCGTCTTCCACTGCTACCTAGTGACGTGTACAAATAAAAAAGCATTAATGTTAGTATTTATTCTATGAGTATAGCTATACCTAATTATCCACTACCCATTCTGAACCTCACAATATTGGTATGACCCTGATTCTGAGTTAATGTGCTTGGCCATTACCCCATGCTGTCCATACCCTTCCTGGTTGAATATTTAAAATATTGTTTGCATTTAAATCTGGTGGTTCCTCCAGTACAGCTGGTTTTAATCTTCCTTTCTCCTTTTCTGAGGGACGCTAATACTTCACAAGCAAATCATGGCTCTATGTAGAAAATCCTTCTGTGTATTCATGGATGCTGTAAAGGCATATGAATTACCTTTCCTTGGCCCCTAAAAGCAGCCTGTAGTTTCCCAAGGAATCACAGGCTTTTGGGGTTTCCTAATGTTTCATTTCTGCCACACTGGTCAAAGGTTTGTGTTTCAGTAACTGGTCCACGCTGGGGTAGGTGGTTGGTTTCTGGAGGAAAAATAGTGTGGTGGTATGTGATGCTGTTCCTTGATTTATACCCGGGTTTTCTGTTTGGCTCATTTAGAGGAGCAGATTTTGTTTCCCAAATATCTGTGGCTTTTGTTTGGTTTTTAGCGAGGTCTGAGGAGCATCATTTTGCAGCAACCCCTCTGCATGATGCTCCAGGGCTCATCACCTCAGCTTATCCCAGTGAGCCAGCCTGCTGCCTCCTGCAGAGTCACTGGCTGGAGCAGCCTCCCGTGCTTTGTTCGGGAGGTCCAGCTGCTGTCCAGCCCGGCCGAAAGCACGGGAGGGCCCGAGAGGCACCGCTGGGCGCTCACGGGGCTGCCGGGTCTCTCCTGGGCAGAGCACCTCTCGCCAGCAGCCCCGTACTGCGGCATCTCTGTGTGGGCTGGAGCCAAGGTGTAAGGTGGCCTCCAGAGCCATGGGCTCCTGCTGCCAGGAGACTGCTCTTGCTGAATGATGGGGTTTTATTTAATGCCTCCTTTCCACGCTCCCCATGAGGGATGAGGGGACGGTGCTGTGCCATGACCTGGGCACCTCTCCCCTCCTTACAGATCATCATTGTGCTGCCATTCTCCTGTTTCCCTCCTGGAAGGGAACCTCACGATCTCACACCCTGTCTCTTTTTTCTCTTCCCCTTCTCTCTCTCACCATCTTTTCAGTGTAGAAAAATACATTCCCATGCTTAGGTACTCAGAATGTTCGCCGTGTTTTGCAGACCGGGATGCTCTTCTCAGTCCAGAACAGCGAACTGACCGCTCCGGGTATTGGCATGTAAATCAGTGTGCTGACCTTGCGGGGAACCCGTCCAAGCTGCAGGCTCTGTCCTGAGTTTCAGGATGTCGGCGGTTTGAAACCCTGGGCTATGCTCTGCATGTCAATGACAGAAACCACTTCAAATTCACGGTAGCATCTGAAACGGTACCGGGAGCAGTGCTGGCATAGCAGGGCTGCCCTATCAAAAGTTGTTTTCTACTTCTTTTCCTGTAACAGCAATCTGGCATTTAAAGTTAATGCTCCAGGGTTTGATTTTGTTTTGTCTTTTTTCCCCTCTGTGTAGCTATAACAGTTTAAGTGTCTTTGTAAAAGTGTGAAGATGAGACATCTCTGTGTATGCCATTTAAATTAATTACCATGTACTTGAAACAGCATCATAAGGACCCACCATGCTGAGTGGGATTTTGAGAAGCCATCTAGTCTGCTACCTTTCCCTAGGGCAAGATTAACTGCAGTGTCCGTGGTAGCTTGGACAAATACCTATTCAAAGTTCTCGTTTTCAAGGCTTCCACACTGTTGGATTTTCAGTAAACACTTCACACCCCGGTTGCCACTCAAGAATAAAACATTGGCGATATCACTGTGTTCTTCTGAAACATCACTCTGTTGCTCAATAGCACTCAAAAAGGCACTGGAAGAAAGGAGTGTAAACAAAACAGGAGACACGATTTATATCCCTGTATGAATCCATGGTCTATCCATTCTCGGGTGTTTCTGTTCTTGTTTCCCAGAATAGGAAATACAGGGAGCATGGGGCTCTCGAGGCTTTTTACGGTGATTTAGTATGTTTGTTCTTATACCCCCTCTGTTCTTATTATTAGAAAACGGTTTCTATCCATGGCAATTATTCTGCGCAGAAACTTTGGCTGGCTGTATGTTCATGTATGTGGGGAACTGGTTCTCTTTTCTATAAAAGCTTTACCTGTATTTGTAGGTGATTATGCCTCATCTCATCGGCTTCTGTAAGCTCCCACTTGTTCAGTCTGTGCCCCAGAAAACTAATCCTGAACTCAGTGCCCTGCCCTGAGCTCTTTCTAACTACATTTGTAGTGCACAGGTTTCTGAATGGTGATAGCAAAACCTTGATATAACATTCTGTCTGAGTCTTATACTGCTAAATAATAGGACAAACCAGTCAATACCTAACGGTACTGATAGAGTATTCTCTTGGGAGGACAACTTTCTTTGGTTTTTTCCTCTCCAACTCAATTTGTCCACATCTTTCCATTTATTCATTCTCTTTTTTTTTTTTTTTGTCCTCCTGATGTGCTGCTAGAACAGAGACTTCTGTCTCGGCACTGTCTAGAAATGTAGTTTGCTAGTGGTGTGTCCAGCATGGCTCTGCATTGCATCCCCAACACCTTTTTGCATGTGGTGATTTTATCTGATTGTCACTTGAAGGCCTCTCTAGCTCTCCTAACAGTCACTTCGGGAAAGAAACTTCCTGGTAGTAGTAAAAATTAATCTAACAAAGTTTCTCTATGAAGTAGAGTTGAAAGTGGTTTGAAACCATTTCAAAAGGACAAAAGGCAAGTGTTTGGTGTGATGCTGAACGGGTACGAGGCATGTGAGCAGCTCTGTGACAGACGCTTGTCCGAAGGGAAGACATCCTTGCTTTGCCTTCTGGTAATAAATATCTCCAAGACGCTCCAGCTTAAGCGCAGGCATATTTGTTGGGTTTGTGATGTAAACTATGCAAAAGTGAAATAAAAAGTACCTGCACAGTAGGTTAAGTGGCATTTTAGGTAATGCCTGGTAGCATCCAGCATAGCACTGGTTACTCTAATACTCTTGTTTGTTTTCACAAACCACCACCTCACGGTTTCTGAGCAGACAACTGCTGCGAGGAGACCGTAACCTCTTGATTTCAAAGGAGCCATCGTTTTGCTGGTGCCTCTGTGGTTAATGTAAGAAAGGTGTCTTGCCATAAACTTTTTCCGAGGTATTCAGCAAGGTTGGAAAGGGGTCGGCCCAGGCAGGAAGCCCTTGTCTGTGCTATAAAGAAAATAGCAAGCAACAAAATGAAAGCATCAAAGGACCAACAGGATGCGGTCCCAGGAGTCCTCTCTGGCATGTTAGTCCTTCTTGAAAGTTAGCATTGAGTGAAGAGTGACCTTAAAACTCGCTTCATTCAAACAGACTGGGCTCAAGTTTAAAGTTCAAGGCATTTTGTTTTTTCACCTGTTTCCTACAGTTTTAAGAAACTTCTGAAGAATTAATGTGTAACTATATCTGGTCACGGAGCCAACACAGAGAATTTTTCTCAAGGGAAAATAATGTTACTGTATGGAGGGGGAGAAATGGATACTTTCTGAGTTGTGAGAAACCGTTTCAGCAAAATAAAACCCCAAACCCCTGCTACCACGATCACAAATGGCCCTGGAGCCAGTGTAGTGTGCATGCTATTTCTTATTTTATTTTGCAAGAAGCTGGTGGGATCTTTTAACTGTCTGAATTATGGCGAAAGGATGTTTCTTTTGTCGAGCCTGCTGCTGCTTGGGAAGTAAGGTCTTGTTTGGGGCAGAAGCCAGGAGCAAAGAGGCTGATGGGGGCAGTTCAGCCTCAGCTGTGAGTGCCTGTGGGCTGAGCCAGCGGCTGGCCCTGTGGGCGCACATCCCTCCCTCACCCTGCTGGAGCTGTTGGGCCTCGAGAGGGAAAACTAAAAGCCCAGACCCAAAACTCGATCGGTAGGCGAGGGCAGACGTGGATACAGTCAGTGGTGCAGCCCTACTGGCGCTGAGGCCGAGTGGCAGCCTGGGCTGCTGCCCGGCACTGGCTATGAGACGCTTTTGTTTTCACTCAGCAGCATCTTTTACTTGTGTCATCCTGAAACAGTTGCTTTATTTTTCTGGTCTTTGCATCACGCTTAACAAAGCAACTAGTAATTGATCCCGTGAGCAGTTCGGCAGGTCATCTTTCATAGCTAAAAGAAGTAGTTTGAAGAGATGACACACAGAGTTCGCTCGCATTTCGCCACACCATTAAATTTTAATGATTCTGACATGAATGTTTCATGAAATTACTTTCTGAATGGGTTTCTTTAGTCCTGGCAACTAATACTCAGTGTAGAGTCTGGGTTTGGGGGTTTTTTGGTTAGTCTTTGGTGGGTTTTCTTTTCCTCTTAGGTGGTTTATTGTAGGTAAATAGTGTCAAACTGGATTAAGTGAGAAAAAGCAACTTCTTGCCAGTGATTCAGCAAAGGGGATACCATCTCTAACTCTTCTTGGATGCTTAGTGGAAGTCTGTGAAATGACCCTCAAATAAGTCTGCTCTTTACTCTCCTGCCACAAGGTGGCTAGAAATGGTTTGAAAGCCCACGCTATGCTGGTGCTAGAAATGATGCTAGTCCGTCAAACAGCCTTTCTGCAATGCAACACATGCCACACCGGAGAGCAGAGTTACTGCACAGAAGGTTGTATTATGTCTTATTTGTACGGAGTGACAGTCAGAAAATATTTTTACCAAGTTTATTTTGATGGCTCCTCAGCTGGGTTTAGCTGGGCTTGGCTTTGTTTTTTATTTAAGAGCAGAAAACATTGCACCCGGGCAATCCTGCGCGAGTGACAGGGCCACTGTGGACCGCAGTGGTGTGATGGGGAAATGCTAAAGCAGAAACACTTACCCAAACCTGGGCTAGCAAGTGCTTTTGGTGATGGTGAATTCTGTGGGTCCTGTACTAGGATGATGGGTGCGTTTCTTTAACTCAGTAACATTTCTGAATAGCCGGCTGCTGCACCAGTACAAATGTGTACTTTCATTTTCAGGTAGAGTAGCACTTCCCTGTGAACTTTTTGGAAGCTTGTCTTCAAGTGTACAGTAGAGACAGAGCTTTCCTTTTCCTTTTTTCTTACAGATGCACCACTCAATAGTGAGCTTTTTATGTGTGTTTTAGGTTTCCCTTTTTATTTTTTAACTTATTAACTCTGACAAGTAACCTCTTGGTTGTGAACAATTTAATTCACAATTCATTTTTCTGATTCAAACTGAACACGAGTGCCCTAATCCCCTAATGGGAATTAATTGCATGTTTCAGTGCTTAACTCTGATCCTTTCTCAATCCCCACTGGGACAAGTTTCTTCCTGAAGGATCTGTGTTTGTTATTCAAAACACAAGCTGAAAGGTAATGATTTTTCTCATAAAAAGGAGTCAGACTGACTGAATATTAATGCTCTTTTCATTGTGAGGGAATGAGCTGCTTCAAAAAAAAACACCAAAACAAAAAAACCCTACCTCATTTATGTCATGAAGGATAAATTATGCTAAAGGCTATCTGATAAAATACAAGGCTTTGAAAGTTTAAATCTCCATCTTAAAAAAGGAAACCAATAGTTACCGTCGTGGCTTTGACAATTAAGTACTAACAA